>OY735204.1:5232072-5259572 GCA_963457665.1 Thysanoteuthis rhombus | reverse complement strand
ATAATTCGAACTATGGATATTCAATATATTTCTTTTGGAGGGATCGGTAAAGCAGGTAAATTTCCTATACATGGAATGTTTCTTCTGTTCTTCCTTTCTGTCCTTTAATCTGTCTTTCTTCCTCTCCCTCTTTCTTCCTTTTTCTCCCTTCTTTCTATCATTCTCTCTCTCATCTCTCTGTCCTTATGCATATATATATATATATATATATATATATATATATATATATATATATATATATATATATATATATATATTGATTGATCCAGTTCTCAAAATCTTCTCGTTCTAAACTGGTCCCTAATTAAGTTGAATATCCTCCTCTGGGGTCAGTTTGATAAGCGTGCACACCGTCAACCAATAAAAAGGGAATCGTAAAGAAAAAATAAGAAAGAAAAACTAAGTAGATAAAAATGTCAGAAAACAAAAAAATTATAGTCATATACATATATATAAAAAAAAAGATTCCCTCAAAGAAAAAGTGAAGAAAAGCTTCATTGCTTTTGATATTAGCCGTAGTTACTGTTTGAAACATCATATTGGACAGCGTGAAGTAATCACCAGAGATCAAATTGAACCAAAGACAGAAAGCTATTTTCTTGGATGCGTTTTACCATATTGGAACCGGCCAGGGACCGATTTGGAATCTATTAGAAACCACCAACCAAAACTGTCAACGTAGATTTCTTCAGGGATTTATCCCTTCTCGTACGTGTGTGTAGTTATGGGTTTGTATGTTCCAGCGCACTTAATCATACCGTTTTGTCGAGAGACTAGAAAATTTGCATCAGTACTCCTTTACACCCTTTCTAAAAATATTTTTTTGTATTCGGGAAAAAAAGAAGCCTTTCTGACCTTGGCGGGAGCTTTATTGTTCGTAGATTTTTTTTGTTTTGTTTTTTTTTTCACTCTATTTTAGATGTTCTCCGCCAGTGATGTCATAAGTTTATTCTGTGATGGAATTTTTTTCTATATGGATTCAAATTTTGATTTTGTTGGTGATGCAATTATCAACTGTGATGAGTAAAACATTTTTCCTTTGGAAGCCGTCAACCAAAATGGCCATTAAAATTGTCACCAAAGCTGTCAACAGTTTTTTCCGTTTTTTAAACTGGTCTGTCTAGCTGGCTGATAATGTATCACACGTACAGTTTGAACCAATGAAGCTTGAGGGCTGGAAATCTAAGCATTTACTCTGTGTTGAGTCTAGAAAAAACGTTTCCATGTTGTTTTTTAATTCTCCCTCTTAGATGGGTTTTTGATGAAGGTGTAATTTGCAATATAAGTTCGCACTAAACTGGTTCCTTAGTTTGTGTCCGGCAACATTCACGCTTATTTTTTTTTGGAAAATTCAGATTTTTTTTTTAGTTATCACTACTCAACAAAAGGTGAGAGGAATAGTTATTCATTGATCACCCCTTTTTCCCAATTCTTCAAGTGATCATCCCTAACAAGACACGAAGAGAAGTTCGTCACGTGACAGTTTCTGTTGACAGATGTCAATTTGGTTTTTGTTACAAATGGAATATCGTTATCGGTTTTTATTATCATCCATATCCACATATATTATAATAATAAAAGTGCTTTCATAATCTGTCGCGCAAAGGGACTTAACTGACATAGTAAAAAGGGGATTCCGTGTTTTGATGACGCGGTAAAAATGCTAAATTTGAACATTGGGGGCGGCCTTCATGAGGGCCCCAAAATTAAGAAAATACACATATTGAAGCACAAACTTGGTAAGTTATTGATTTTTTCATTTGTTATGCAGACGAATTAATTCAGTAATAGTTTAATCACCGTAACCATCAAAAGTGGCTAAGAGTTCTATTCCTTTTTATATATGCATGTCTTCGTGGATGCGTTTGACTATTTATTTATGTGTGTTGTGAATTCCGGCACACCTGGCAATACCGTTTTGTCTACAGATATGAAAATTGGCATCATCACTCCACTAGACCTTGCTTTTGTGGTGTTTTTTTTGGGGGGGGGGGTAAAAAAAGCTTTATGGACCCTTTTAAGCCCGATTGTGGCGGGTTTATTAATAATATCTAGATTCTTTAGAATCTAGATGTTTTTTACTCTTGTCTAGATTATTTTTCCGGTGAAAATTGCCAGTGATGTCATGAATAGAATTTATTCTCACGATATTTATATTTCTGTGGAATTTCTTTGCATTACTACGGTTGTTCAATTATTGACTGTGAGGGCGAGTATTACTTTGTTTTCTCTTTGATCTTCGTACAGCGGCGATGACATCAGTTACTTTCTTATTTGTGTGTTTTATATGTATCACATATCACTCCCATTTATATATATATGGATGTTTAGAAAGAGAAAGGGGCATATAGAGAGAATTAGATGTATAAAACGTATACATATATATATATATATATATATATATATATATATATATAGAGAGAGAGAGAGAGAGAGAGAGAGAGAGAGAGAGAGAGAAAGAAAAGATATATATATATATATATATATATATATATATATATATATATATATATATATATATATATCTAACTGTCTACAGTCGAAGAAATCTCCGAGTGAGTGCATTCACTGCGATTACTCAACAACCGGCCATTATACGGAGTTGACAATCGCCAGATATATTAGACAGTACACAAAGTGCATAAAATATGAAAGAATATAGATCTCTGTCATTAGTTTCCATAACTAATTTCCTTTGACTGATGCAATTTAGGACAATCTAAATTTAGATATAAAATATCTAAATCGGCAATACTGCAAAGAAGCAACTAAAACAATTATAACAAGTTATAGTTTTAGCACGATAGCAACTATTCTACATGACAATTATGGCAGGCTTATCCGTACACCATAAAGTCCAACATGCGCATTTGGAATTTGAACCTGGTGTATATAATCACACACACATACACACACACACACACACACACACACACACACACACATATATATATATATATATATATGTATATATATATATATATATATATATATATATATATATATATATATAAACTTGCACACGCGCAGAAAGATAATTATGGAAGTATTACACAGATTTGATGAATCGACTTTATATGTTCTTACACACACTCTTTCATATAAATATCCACACACATACGTACACACACTCATGCACATTCACACACGCAGCATATGTTTGCATGTGACTTATTCAGACAGGTCACAAGTGGTCACATGATGCACAAATACTCCCCAACCTTATGTATATTCTACAGAGATGTCCACAGCAGCCCCCTCCCCTGCAGTTAGGGAACAGTATTTCCATTGCTCTTTCTACTTTCTTTCTCTCTCACTCTCAGTTTTATTTGTTTCTTTCTTTTTCTCTCTCTTGCATTTTCTTTTTCTTTCTTTTCTTTGCATTTTGTCTCTTTTGCTTTTTCTTTCACCCCCCTCTCTCTCTATCTCTTTTTCCAGCCGGGTATTGGGTGGTCAGTTTCCCCCAGGCTGGGCAGCAGGTGTCTCAGAAGCAAATGGGGAGTAAGTGGACATTCCATCGAGTGCCACTTTAAGTCAGGTGGCATTGACATGTGCCATATTTATAGCCTCAGGGCGGCTACAGATACACGACTGTTCATTAACGCCATACCTGCAGGTCACATTAGCAGCTCATGAGCCACAATCAGTGCTGACACTTAACAAAAGTCCTGTTGTGGTGCAGGGATAGGGCTCCCCATCAACAAAAGGCTTTCCTGACGAGAGGCCCTTACCTCGTTCGATCCAGGATTGGTACATGTTTCTTTATAAAGGCAATGGAAAGAAAAACCTTGTTGAGTTAATTTGAGGTTTCAAATTATTTCTGAAATTCTAATTACAATCAAAAATTGTAACAGAGGATAAAACAAATTGTGCGAGGCACAAAACATACCATGCCGAATCGATATAATGACTGTATTCTTTCAATGTTTACGATAGGAGTAATAGCCTTCAAATGTTGATACTTGCATGAGTAAAATTGAGATTTGATGCTGGTTTGTCAGAATGGCCACTCACACATAATTTACTTTGTTGTGAATGTTAATCACAAAGATCGAACGTTATATAGCAAGATATACAAATCAAAGTCCAGCTGATAACTAAATGGGAGACTACAAAGATGTTTAAACATGACATCCATATTTCACGTTTTTGATAAAGACCTAAAAATAATAAAGAGCACAAAGAAATATATTTGTGGACAATTGTTAGACACATTTGATCCAAATAATTGTTATTAAAACAGGAAAAATTTACCTGAAAAATTATATAAATCCTTGTTTGTCATCTTCAATAGAACCTACACACACATACGCACACACACACACACACACACACATATATATATATATATGTATACATATATAATTTTCGTCGTTTCAATCAATTATTTCAAACATTTACTCACGTAGATTATCCAAAAAAATGTATTTGAAAGTGAGGAATCAATAAGTATAATAACAGATGTGACTGGTTGTTCGTGTCACTTCTGTTGAGTGATAACCCTAGTGAATATTAAATTTGTTACGTCGGTTTCAATCTCAGACTGCAAGAAAACCAACTTATCATCGCTAAGAATATTTGTTATTAAGAAAAGAATTCTTCAAGTTAATTTCCTACCGATATATTCAACTGAAAAATTTGGCAAAATATTTCAAGATCACTAACACACACACATTACATATATATATATATATATATATATATATATATATACATATATATATATATATATATATATATATATATATATATATATATATATAATGTGTGTGTGTGTGCTAGTGTTATATATATATATATATATATATATATATATATATATATATATATATATATATATATATATAAACACTTTTTGAGTAGATGGTGATGTCTTTGGAGTAGATGGTGAAATGTAAGTTTTAAGGCAATGAAAGTTGGTGGCAAAAGTCCATGTTACATCTGGTTCACACTATTAAAATTCACCTAGGATAGATAGATCCAATTGTACTTACATTTGTGCCTTAGGGAAGTGCATCAACAGATACTCAAATAATGGGCTCCTTAAAAAGCCTCACTCAAAATGGAAATTAAAATTGTTTCCCGTGAAGTGGACCAGTAGACACTGTCTTTTAGATTTTTTTTGTTTTCTTCTGTGTCTCGGTTCCTTTGGGATCGTATCCCCGTCAAATTCTTTGAACCCTACTTGAGTAATGGACATTCTCATATATCAAATCTCTGTGGCCCTGCAAATTAATGTAGCCGTCTCGTAATATGGCAGAGAAAGGCCTTGTTCAGGTGGTCATGCAATCCTACAAGACCGGGTCGAAGTCCGTCGATATTTGCCTCAAGGACACGCAGTCTATCTTCTAAATATTCTTTAGTACCATTGGAGTATCCTCTACCCGGGTTTTTGTTTTCGGAATATTTTCATCTGCATAAAATGAACATGAAAGCTTTCTCTTTATCATTGCTGTTATTCATAAGGGCATATACAACCAAAGTCTTTTAGCATCTTGCAGTGTTGGGGATGATCAATTACGAAATTGGGGGAAAAGGAACTTCTCTCGCCTCCTGGTGAGCAGTGATCCCGAAAAAGTCTGAATTTTCAAAAATTGAGCTTGAATGCTTGGGGACACAAATTAACGGATCAGTTTAGAATAAACTTACATAGCATTTTGAACTCCCAACTATAATTTATCTAGAAGGGGGTATGTTCATTACATATGGTGAAATATGGTAAATATTCAAATTTTCAGCCCTCTAGCTCTGTTCGTGCAGCCCATACGCGTGATTCTTGCATAGCCATCTAGCAGCCCAATCAGACTAACTTGAAAACTGAGGAAGCCTAGGTTGATAGTTTTTTTCTTTATTCCTTATCGTATCTATAGAAAAAGCTTTTATTTGTTTTTTTGAAAAAAAACCCGATAAATATGTTTTTAATGAGAGTGTCAATTTGCAGTATAAGTTCATACTAAATTGGTCTCTTAGACTTTTTCCGCTTGGTCTTTGGGAATTCAGACTTTTCCACTACCGAACAAAATGCGAGAGAAGTAATTTGGTCATTGATCAACGCTTTTTCCAATGGTTTAACTGATCACCCTAAATACACCATTCGGTCAAAAGACGTTGCTCACATGATGGTTTCTATTGAGCGACTACAACACATCCTGCATGTTCTCAGTAACATTCAGAAGCTGTCAATTTAGATAAGTATCTCCTGCCGCAGAAGCAATAAGAATGTGTGTTCCTATGGATGGACGTCTTGAGATTTATCTCAATTGTCCCATCAATACTAAGAACACTTTCTGAATAAACCGTCTGATTGTCGTAAGCTACGGCATCTTGAGTCCAACCAGGTCAACTTATTTTGCAGTCATCAGGAAACCCTTCATTAACGTGGTTCATACATATTTGAAAAGTGCCGTGCTCACCGGAACCTAGTTAACTGAGCAACAAACTTTTACGGAAGTATTTTGATTAATCCTTAACATCAGATTTAAAATATGAACTTGAGAATTTTTTTAAATTCATGATATCAAAAGATATTCTCACTTCGGTTAATTGAATTTAAAAAAAAAATTTCCTTGTGATTTCTTTCTTCAGCACATATATTTTGTACAACTCAGAAGTCAACAATATATATATATATATATATATATATATATATATATATTGTGTCTTGTGTCATCCACTGACAGCTGTTTCGTTGTATCACAACTCTTCGGTGTGGCTATGGACTATCCATTATCCCATCCAGTACTACGAGGCAGGATCGAAACCTTAGCTTCAGAAGCGGGGGCTGGTATCCTCCCACTACTCCATGGAAGTGGACAGTCAGTAAGGTTGAATTTAAGCGATATATTTATTTATCGTATGTATTCCTCGTCGACAAGAGTGCTCCATTCCATGATGAAAGAGCACTGCACAAGCTTGCAATGAACAAGTTACCTCACTTAGAGAGTGCTCAACCCTGAATAAGGGAGCGTTAATCATTGTGTCATCCACAGACAGCTGTATCGTTCTATTACAACTCTTCAGTGTGGCTACTGACTATCCATTATCCCATCCAAATGTATATATATCGGACTCACCGACCCTGTTTGGCGAGGGGGTCACCACCATTCACAGTTTCTTCAAACAAACTTGCCTTATAGGAGCTGAAACGTGGTTCTAGAGTCTTTTGGAAAAAAAAAAGGCGTAACTATTTTTTACATCGAACCATAAAAAGTGTTCTTATGCTGGCTTAAACTTGAGGCTTTTTAGTTCAGAAAACTGACCCCCACCATTTCAAGTGCTGAGACTCTATTGCAGTTCACACCAGCTCCAACCAAGATGAAATAGTTGAATGTATAGAACTATTTAAAAAAACATCCCCTTAAAATCCATCATAGGTGCAAGTAATTTGATCCATGTAAATCAATTGACTTCATCTCTTTGATATAAGTGAATGTTACTATATAATGAAGCGTTTCGTTTTTCGTTTATTGTATAGCAAAACCTTTCTCTCATTGAAGGTTATGGCTTGTTCACTGATAACACAAGATACGATTCTACCGCAACAAGTCGGAGCCAATGTTTTAATTTCTGTGCCAAGTAAAATTTTGGGGAGTGTTTTGAAATTGTTGTATTAATGATTTATAGTTTGTTAATTGTGGGGTCTGCGATATCTCAACCCTCAATTTTCTGACTTATGGCGACGATCAGATGTAAGAGGAACATTTCTGTTTGCTATTACCACAATTCTTGAAGGCTTGAACGTGCAGAATTGACACAACTGACGGAAAAATGACACAGGCTGTCTAATAAATAGTTCATTAGTAACTTTGGTTCAATCCACTGTATGGTCATATCAACGACTTTAAAAATGGTACTCAATGCCTCTCCACTAAGAAGATTGGACTGTGATTAGGGAAGCTCTCCTTAGAGCTGAGGGGTTACGGCCAAATTAAGTTTGGTACACCGGTTCTTGAAAGATAAATGATATATGCTGGCTCAGAACGTTTTTTTCCATTCTCTTGTGTGAACTCTATTGTGTTCAGATGAAATAGATACCAACTTATTTGGGTTTGATGGCATCCAACGAGTTCAGCAACGTCGTGGTGAGACATACAAAGGAAACTGTTCCATATCAACAGATAGGCGTGGTAGTGGAAACGACATGTCTGGGTTGTACGAGGTATAATGGCATTAGTGAGATGCATTTAATCGACAGGACTACGAACGTTGTAGGCTACATTAATTTATTGAAAGAAAACTTGTTGCCCTCTCTCAGTCACATCGAAAGAACAGCTGTCTTTCAGCGTGGCTATGATCCAAAAACACTGAAGTAAAAACAACAAAATGTCTGAAGAGGCGCACGGTAAAACTGTTCAGTTTGCCTAGCATGTGGCCAGTTTCAAATCCAATTCAATACTCAATGTACTGAAAAGAAAAGTAGAAGAACGGATTTGACGGAATGCATACTGTCGGAGTTGAAAACTATTCCATTGACTCTTTGTGCAAATCTATGGGGTGTACTTATTTTTGGACTGCTACGAATTCATAAGTTTGTTTACAGGGATTCTATGCAGTAGAATTTCGTATTAGATAACATCTGTATTTGTACAAAATCCTAGTTTGATTTCGAAGAAAATTAACTTTTTATGTGGTGTGGGCGATAATGAAAAATATGGATTTGAAAAGAATTTGGTAAGATGTACCAGATTTTCTCAGTATAGTATGAAACGTACCAAATAGGTAGTCAAAAAAGTTCCAATTCGATACAAACTTACCTAAAAGTGGAAGCCCCGATCCCAGCCCACCATTGTCTGGTTCTCATCAGCATCGATACCGTTTCGACTATTGGAGGAACATTTTTTGTCTGTTATTAACCGAATTCCAAGAGCTGTAAATTAGA
Organism: Thysanoteuthis rhombus; assembly: GCA_963457665.1. Taxonomy (NCBI): domain Eukaryota; kingdom Metazoa; phylum Mollusca; class Cephalopoda; order Oegopsida; family Thysanoteuthidae; genus Thysanoteuthis; species Thysanoteuthis major. The sequence continues at coordinate 5,250,694 of OY735204.1, read as the reverse complement.
CGGTATAGTAACAAATGGCATAAGACCGACATAGCTTCTACAATGAAGAGACTTCGTTAGCAAGAATAAAAGAAATGAATTAACAGCTTACGAATAAGATAATCTATAGTCCAAACGAGCAAAGTGATGTGGAAAGTGAACAAGTATGTAAACAAGTCTGGTTATTCACTCAGTAGAAACTGCCACAAACCCTACGTCTTTTGATAGCCGCACGCTGTGTTGGGGATGATCAATCAAAAAAATGGAAAATAGGTGAAAATCAATGAACATGTTACTCAGAAGGAACTGTCACATAAATAATGTCTTTGGCAGTATTTTTCGAGTTGGGGGTGGTCAATTGAGAAAATTGGAAAGAAGGGTATTCAACAAATAAGTTTCTTGTTGGGTAGAGATCACTAAGAATGCTGAAATGAAAAAAAAAACCAAATGTGCGCAGTGGTGGACATAAAATAAAGGACGAAATTAGCATAAACCTACATTGCAAATTAACCCCCACGAAAAAAAAAAACTCTTCCGGGGACGTGTTCAAAAACAAAATGTTTTTTTAGACATAATGTTTCAATTTTCAGCCCTCAAACTCTATCGTTGAAGCTTATGTTGACAGTGTCGGTTGACAGTTTCTGATATAAAGAAGAAACATTTTCCCAGCCTAGATGACAGGAATATATGTTACAGTCAAATTGCGTTGGGTACCGCAGTTTTTGTACAATCTCTGAAATTAAGCAACATTGAACCTGCTCAGTATCTAGATGGGTGACTATCTGGTAATACCGAGTGCATAAGCAGCTGTGAAGAGTCACCCATGACAATCTCATTGATCTTCCCAAGGAGGAGACCAGTCTCTACTCTATGGTTCTACTGGCCTGGAAAGAAATGAATGAATGACAGAAATATTCATGTGACAGGCCTACCTTTGAGGAAATCAGCATCATCGTCATCAGTCATTATAAGTCCAGCACTGGAAAAAAAGCTTTCCACATATTCATCCATGACAACCAAGATTGCGCTATCCTCCGGCACGTCTAACTGGCAGACTATTTCATCCCTCCACCTTGTGTCTGGTCTGGTCTTTACTGTCATTGGCACCAATCAGGTTTTTGCTCCATCTGTTGCCATATCTCTTCGCTAAATGTTCAGCCCATCTCCATTTTCGCTATTCTGTTAATTCTAGTTAACTCTAGTTTTCTCTTTGAAAAATTATAGTTTCTAATTTTCTGAGACAAATACGGTTGATAGAAGTATTCATTACAGAGAATACTTGTCCGAATTTTGTTAGACGGGGTGTATTAATCATTATGTATGATGTGGTCGGACTATTTTTCCTAGAAAAAGCAGACAGATTACCCAATGCAACTTCTAATAAAAAGAATAAAACCAGAATTCTAACAAGATGGATGAAGACTCCGAATCAGAGTCGGTTGCCCCCTTGTCGTGTGACACGTGAGCCAATGGATATGTATCCATTCTTTGAACGATTCATGGAAACCCAATTATTGCTTCCCTCTTCAGAGAATTAGGTTAGGTTTAGGAAAGGTGTAGCGTCCCTTAAGTGACAACTCCCAATGAAGTATGACAGCTGGTGACGGAGGACCGGTTTCTTTTTCCTTGGCCTAGTGATCCTTGCAAGTTTCAAGTCTGGTCGAGACTAGGACTTCATACTTTTTTTTTTGTCAACTCCCTGGCAGGATGCAAGGCCACTGAAGAGATGCCTCAGCCCTAAACACACAGCTTAGAGTGAACTCAATTAGCTGCTGAGTGCACAGGGAAATTTGTCCCAATGAGGAGTTTTCCACTCACTTCGCTCATACCGGGAATAAAACGCTATACCTTCTGCATAAGAGGCAGTGGCTTAGCTGATTCTAAAAAATGGACCATCCAACAGGATTAAAGAGCTTTAGCTGCCCGTCTAATTACTTATGGTAACAGGGAAAATTGGATTCATACCCCTCTTAAGGATATCAGTGCCAAATAAACACAAACCGTCCCAGCCGCTGTTTCAGTTTGTCAATTCAATTCCCTGCAGGGCTATTCATGAAGCCACTCACATCTTCGATAGAAGAAGCATAAAGAAGAAATAAGAGTGTAAGAATCTGAAGAACAAAGGAGCAAAATAGAAAAACCCCTAAAAGGAACAGGTCTGGTTAGTCACTCACTAGAAACTGTCATATGACCAGTGTCTTTTGGCTGCATGCCATACTTCTCTAAAAAAAAGTCTGAATTTTCTAAAAAGAACATTACCTAGCACAAACAAATTTACCATAAACTTACATTGTAAACTAAACCCTGTAACTAAATTAAACTATTTGGGGTAGAATTTTCGAAACACAAAAAAAAACATTTTTCCTTGTCACTCAGTGGAAACCGTCATGTCACTAATGTCATATTGCTGCATACCATGTTCAGGGTGATCAATTAAAAAATTGTGAAGAGCGGGGATCAATGGATAAGTCACTACTCTGGCATTTTTCTCGGTATTGATCATTGAAAAAAGACTGAATTTTCCGAGAAGAACACTACCAGACACCGGACACAAACAAATTTACCATAAACTGACATTGTAAACCATACCCCGTAACTAAATGAAACTATTTTCGGTGGAATTTCCGAAATACAAAAATAAGTATTTATTCAAGACGCGATAAAGAATGTTATATTTTTATTTTATGTACTTTAGCTTCATTGGTGCTGCCTATATACGTGAAACATACATAGCCAGCCAGACTAACTTGAAAACTGAAGAAACCCTTATCGTCAATTCCGGTGACAGTTATGGTTGATGGTTTCTAGAAAAAAAGGAAGAAAAATCGAGAGAGAGAGAGAGAGATAGGGGAGGGAGAGAGAGAGAAAGAGAGAGAGAGAGTTCTATGGAAAGGTGTCTGCTTCCTACTATGATGTATTGTATCTGGTTGTCTGAAGTCAACCCACTACAAACAGAGCGGCCGACAAGAACAATATTTCAGATCTCTCACTGTCTGCTCTCATCCGATGCTAAGGCAGACCTTAGTTTCCCCACCCCCGGTATCATATCTACCAAAACCCCGAAGCTCCGATTTTCCCCATACCCTGTATCTTGACTACCCAAACCCTAGAGCCACTGCACCACACCCCGATTTTACCCATACCCTTTAGCATAACTACCCATACCCTAGAGACTCTATCACCTTATCCTGATTTCAACTGCTTACTCAGTCTCCCCGCATTCCCTCGTACAAAGGGGGCACCGTGATGAATTGATAATAACTGGGCAGGCATGAACCGGCTTTGATGGTAGATATGGCCTTCATTGTTTCTTGATTCCAAGACATTGAGAGATGAGTTAATGTTTCAAAGATTTCCTTTGCCCTCTCGACATCGAGCTGTCCCGGGCGACCTTTGTTTGGGGAGGGAGACCGGTAGGTAGGACCCTTCTCTGATCTGGCGAAAGCTTTTGGCAAGACTCAGAGCTGCGAAAATGTTGCCCGTTTATCAAAAATATGAAAAGTATATCAGGCAGCTTTGTCAAGGAACCAATATATATATATATATATATATATATATATATATATATATATATATATATATGTATATATATATATATATATATATATATATATATATATATATGTGTGTGTGTGTGTGTGTGTGTGTGTATGTGTATGTGTGTGCGTGTCTAGCTGTCTGTGTATAAGTGTGTTAACACATATATAAACACACAAACACACACTTATATGTGCGTATATGTGTTAACATACACGTATATTCATGCACACAAATATGTATATATATACTTTCATATATATAGATACTTACATTCAAATATATATATATATATATATATATATATATATATATATATATATATATATATATATATATATATACTAGCAGAATTACCCGGTCCTGCCCGGTGGTTTCGTAAATACCTGAATCCTAATTAGATTTCAAATTTTGTGGTGAGGTTTCCTAAAAGAAAACCAATTACAGATTGTTATCTTTCTCAATAGATTACTAAATTAGTAGAGACTGATCCTTTGGGACGAAAGAAATGAAGTCAAAATTTAGCAGCCATATAAAAAACGTATCTGAATGAACCCAAATAAGACTTCACAGACAAAATTTCATTTTTTGTGAATTTTCATATAACTCAAGTTTCGTTTCGGTAAAATTTTCGAAAAAATAAGGTAATAATTTTGCTAAGTAATTGTTTTTACAAACAATATATGCTTACCATACAGATTCACATTCTTAATAGATTTTTAAAGGTGGGCTAAATTTGCAATATAATTTTATGCTGAATTGTTCTCTCAGTTTGTGAATGATTTTTTTTTATTTCAGACTTTTTTATGGATTCATCATCATCATCATCATCATCATCATCGGTTTCTTAAGGTCTGTCGTTGGACATAGACCTTCCCCAGGATTCGCCATGCTCCTCTATCATGGACGTCGCGGAGCCAGTTCTTTCTGAATTTGTCTAGCTCTTCTCTCCATCTAGTATTGTGCCGGCCTCGGTTGCACATGTTGTGAGTCGTGATGTCAATCGGTTTTTGCAACAAATGAGTTTTTTAAAGGATTCTATGATGTCTCAGACTCCTGTCTTCTCCCGGATGTATTATGATGTTTTGTGGTCTCTCCATTTGAGATTGAGCATGTCTCTTCCATGTACACTTTGCCTGATTAAACAACTAATTCATTGATCAACCCTTCCCCAAATTTTCTTAATTGATCATCCAAACACTGTATGCAGCCAAATGACGTAGGTTCCCATTAAGTGACTAACCAGATATGTTTTTGATTAAGTAAAGCTTAGTAAATATCAAATCATTGCAATAAACGAGGACGGCTTCTCATTACTGTAAATGGTAAAGGTGTGTTCGATTTCTGTTCCGAGGGGGACACGACCGTGAGACGTTCGATACATACCTTCCACCCGAAACACATGGCTTGGAGTGCACTCAATTAGCTGCTGAGTACACAGAGAACTTTGTCCTATGAAGAGTTTTCCTTGTTCTTCTCTTATATCAGGGATAAAACGCAGTACCTTCTACGTGAGAGGCAGAGACTATGAATCAAATCTGTGGGTTTCTTTGCGTTAGGCAGACGTGCTATCTATTAGACACCATCTATCAAAACTGTCACCAAAACTGTCAACATAGGTTTCTCACAGTTTTCAAGTTGGTGTAGCTGTCCGTCTGTTTGGCTATGTAATTAATATGCATACAAGCTACTCCGGTGGAACCACGAGCCTAAGAATCAAATATTCACTCTTTATCATGTCTAGATAAAAAAAATTGTTTTTTGAAAATTCACTCTCAAATAGGGTTTTAGTGGGGGAGGTCAATTCGATATGCAATTTTATGCTAAATTGTTCCAGGGTTTGTGTCTAACAGCTTCTTTTTTGATAATGCAGACAATTCTAGTGATCACTACCCAATTCCTTAATCAGCACTTTTCCCCAATCTTTTAATTGATCAACCCCAACATGGCATGCTGCCAAAAGTTATTGGTCATGAGTTAGTTTCAGTTGGGTGACTAAACAGACCTGTCTACGTACTTATATGATAAGGAAGAGAAAACATAAACAAAAACACCAAAAATTAAAAAGACAAGAAAAATAAAGAACTTAAAACAACGTACTTAAAAGTGTAAGCGATCAATCATTTTTTTTTTATCTCTGAGGTCATGAGAAACCGGGTGGGATCGATTTATGCTCTGGACAATTTATTCAGCCTTTGGTATTTCTTCAGTCATCTATCCTATCCATGCTCCCTACCCCATCCCCAAACCCTAACATCGTCCCACCTTTGCTTTCAGATCCTTCTTCAAATTCTCCTCTTCTTCGTTTCGTATACAAGTAACCTAGTTAATATGTTTTGTCTGCAGTTCTTTGTGGGGTCAAAAGTGAAGGGAAACTTTTTTCATTTCAGGGGTCAAGAGTGGTGGGTGGAATTTTTTTTCCGTGAAGGGTCAAAAGTGAAAGGTAATTTTCTTCCCCCTGTCGTACCTTATCCCACAGGCTCGAGAGCAATTTCGCACACAGGTCCCTCTGAGATAGAGTCATGAAAAATCCACCTAAAATCTTTGTTTGCAAAAACCAACCCAAGCGAGGAACTTGTGTGAATATGAAGAAAGAGGGGCATGACCTTCTGAAAATAATGGAAATAAACATTGAAATATCTATAAATTCCCTTTCCTTTTTATGATTATCGATATTTTGGAAACTTATGATAGTTCATTCATTCATTTCTTGTCGCTTGTAACCAGGTCAGTCGTAGCATTCAGAAGGAGGTATTTGTGGGATGGGGGATGCTTTGGTTTCTGTTATCGAGCGTAGTGTAGAAATCGGTTTCTTTCTTGGGAGGATCAACGTGATTTACAAATGATCCCCTGCTGCTTACGGCACCTGGTGTTACCAGATGGTCAGCCATCCAGATACTGACCTGGCTCAACATTGCTTGAGTTCAGGGAATGTACGAGTACCGATGTGTCGATTGCAATTTGGGTATAACATCTATGATTGTGAATTATGTAAATCTTATGTATTTATAAATAAAAAAAATTTCCAGGCATGCAAAACTTTGCTCATATTAATATGCATAAATTTGTATATATATGGGTACCCTATGCAAATAGATGTGTGTGAATAAATTGTATATTAATGGAGATGATTTTCGTAAATGCATATGTTTGGGAGTTATGCAAATGTATATGAATAATGTATGTTTAAATATCTATATATCTGTTTATATATTCATACCTATATCTTTATATATATATGTGTGTGTGTGTGTGTGTGTGTGTGCGTTTAGTATTGATACACAACTGTTAAAAACCGTAGGCAGTTTTTTTTTTAACTTTTTGTAATAATCATATAGAACTGTCTCTACGTTTTTAATTGGGTACTTTCGGTTGTTCTTCTAGCCATTTCCAAGATCTTAACTATTACGATATATGCTAAGGCTGTAATGATTGAAGGGTAAATAATAATCATTTTTAAATACCGTCGAGCAAAATTGTCACCTGAACTGTCAACATAGATTTCTCCTGTTTTTAAGTGGTCTATATACAAGCCTCGCCAATGGAGCTAAATGGCAGAAAATTCAAGCATTTACTCTCTATCATCTGTGGACAAAAAAAAATTGCTTTATTTTTTTAAGATTCCCCCTCAAAGGTTTTCAGCGGGGTTCGATTGTCAACGTAAGTTTATCCTAAATTAGGTCCCTTAGTTTATGTCCAGCAGCATTCATGCTTGCTTTATGAAAATTCAGGCTGATTCTGGCGACCACAGCACAATAAAAGGTTAGAACTGTAACTTATTCGATGATATTTTTTGATATTTCTTTAATTGATCATCCCAAAAGCTGCCAAAAATGTTTATGACAGGACGATTTCTATTGAGTGATCAAGTTGATCTTTTGTACTCTGATAATAATAGTAGACTTGTCAGGATTTGAAACCATGTAAAAAAAAATCCATCAAAAAATAAATATGGTCAAAATAAATTCTGTTAATGACATCAATGGCGTTTTCCACTTGAAAACATCTAAAATGGCGAAAAAATCATCTAGAAACAGCTAGATTCTGGAAAATCTATATGTTATTATCCAACAAATCAGACTGATACCCGAGGAAGGTCAAAAAAGTTTCTTATCCAAACATTGAAAAAAAAATTGAAAGGGGTTTAGTGGGGTGCTGGTGCCAATTTTCAAGTCTGTAGCTAAAATGGTATGGCCAGGAGCGCAATCACACAAACACACAAACGAACACATGCACGTATAAAAAAAGGATTGAATCAATAATCTTTCATTTTTGCTATTATTTCCCTTCATCTTAATTGTTGTTGCTTTTTATCGCAACTAAACCCAGGCAGGATATTCTCCAGCACTGAGTAAATAAATCAAGAGCAGAATAAAAAAAATAAGAATAAAATAGGACAGAAGCCTTTGTCATCTTTGATGGCTATGGTTGTTCAACGTTTGATAATATTCTTTTGATAGAACACTTTTGCAAGTATTTTTTTTTCTATTCGTTGTTTTCTGTTAAACTGTTTAAGGTGGAATAAGTCATTAAGTTGGTTCAAAGGGCAATATACATACGAGCATGAAATTAAAGGTCAATAGACATATGAGTATAAAATCAATCTATTGTCTTTGTCGAATGAGTTTTTAACTTTCGAAAAGAAAAAAAGAAATAATGATTTTCATTTCTCTGTGCTTGTTTCACCTACTTGACTTTATGAATACGAAGTAGACATTTTGATTTGATTCCATTCAATAATTCATATCTTTTGGTGCTGAATATTTCATGGCGTTTCAAATTGCCTTCAGGATACTGGAATCATCGACCGACGTCAGTAATTATCTTACTCTCTCTTTCTCTCTCAACGTATACGTATGTATCTATGTATGTATGTATAAATAATATATATGTAAATGTATGTAAAGATAATATATGTGTATACAGGTCTGGTTAACCTCTCGATAGAAACCGTCACGGGACTAGTGTTTTTGCAGCGTGACGTGTTAGGGTTGAGCAATTAAATAAAAAGGAAGAAGTGAATAGGTTAGTTCTCTTACCTCTCATTTGGCTGTGATCATTTAAAGTGCCAGAATTCCCCTCAAAAAAGAACACTGCCAGAAACAAGTAAATTTACCATAAACTTACATTTTAAACTGAATCCAGTGAGAACCTGTTTGGTAAGGGGTATTTTCGGAAACGAAAAAAACAGGGTTTTTTGTCGACATGATAAGGATTAAATGTTTAAACTTTCAGTTTCCTTGCTTTATTGATACGCCCCGGAAGAAGGATACATACATAGTCAGCCAGACCAACTTAAAAACTATAAAACCTATGTTGACAGTTCTGGTTGAAAGTTTCTAATACACACGCACATACACATACACATACACACACACACATACATATATATATATACATATTTATATATATATATATATATATATATATATATATATATATATATATATATATAAAGGCTTATTATTCCGGTTTTGTGTTGAGTGTATCATTGCAATCTTCAGATATCATACCTATATCAGACACAACTCAGATTCATTATATACAATTTTATTATGACAAATATTCAACTAAATATAAGAAATTTTATAAAAATCTTCTCAAGATTAATTCAGTTCAGTGAAATTAAACAATGTACCCTCTTCTTATGATGCCATGAAATTAACATACAAGTAGATGCCTGGAGATACTTATCTTTTATTAAAAGAACCTTTCATGAATAATTAGGGTGATGCAAAAGTGACTTGTGTCTTGAGCCATAGTATTAATAATATCTTGAATCTTTTGAGTGCCACTGGTATATATATATATATATATATATATATATATATATATATATATATATATATATATATATACCAGTGGCACTATATATATATATATATATATATATATATATAGAGAGAGAGAGAGAGAGAGAGAGAGAGAGAGAGAGAGAGGTGGATTGAAATGGATGGATAAAGAGATATGAACAGGCCATAGGTAAATATCAAATGACCAAGAGAGATAGATTTACTCACACTAATAAAGGTCTGCCTATACTAAATATGGAATATTTTTGCTTAACATGAGTGAGTCTATAGGAGAATTTAGGGGATGTGACGAAACCTTCAACCAAAAATCTTGGGAAAAAACAGTTAACAAGGATAAAAACAAACTCTGTTCAAAACTTGTGACGTAGTTTATACAATTTTTGACAGCATTTGGCAACATTTGGCAACACTTGGCAACAATTGTGTCTGTAATAGAAATATCAATTGAGTTGAAAAAATATTTGTTTCCTATTGATGTTTCAAGTCGATCCAAGTTAAAATATCCAAAAGAAAAATAAATAATCATCGCTTCAAAAATAAAAATAAAAAATACTGTCCCAATATATATATATATATATATATATATATATATATATATATATATATATATATATAAACACTGTTGAGTCTGCTTTCTTTTTTCTTTCGTCCTCTCTTTTTTCTTTCTCTCCTTCCTTCTTTTTCTAGTATCTTATTTTTTTATTTCGAAAATTGATTTTTTAAAAAAAGAATCATACGACGTAGCGTGACATCTTCTTCTGTCTATCACTTATCATCCACTCTTATTAAGATAACAGCTTTCTTTCTTAGTTATGGTCGCTGTCTATCTCTCTATAACCACTCATTTTTCGGGTCAGTAGATTCCATACAAACACTCTTAACCTATTCAAATCTGTCCTTAACAGGAAAATTCTGTTGTTCTTGGCACTGCCGACTAACGTCGTAGTTGAAAACATTGCAATTACCTCTGTCCCATAATCGATGTCACGTTTATATTTGAGTTCATAGATGCGAATGGAACAACCATTATGGGACAGAGATTGCATTGAAAATTACAATGTCAGATCAAATTGCTTCGTGTTTGAATTAGGTAATAAATACAGACTGGTCATTGCCCTGAGGTATTAATGTCTGCTTAGAAAAAAAGAGTCGAGTAAGTGATTTTTCAAAAAAATAATTTGAATATTTTTCGTCTCTTACTATCGAAATGAACCAGGAATAGTTCTTAAATCAAGTGAAGTATCTGACTGTCAGACAGTTAAAAAGTCTGAGATTGTTTGGAAAGTCTTGAAATTCTTTGGAGTATTCCTGTCAAATTTTAGGCCCAGAGGCCACTCAGTCATTGTTATTGAGATCTTTTAGACCAACTAATAGCCATTATATTTAGATGGAAATGTGTATTTTGGTACCTTTAATACACCCACCCACCCAAAGATACATTATCTGTCTATCCCAATAAACATACGTATATATATATATATATATATATATATATATATATATACGTATGTTTATTGGGATATATATATATATATATATATATATATATATATATATATATATATATATATATATATATATAATGTGTGTGCATATGTATGTTTTTTCTGTCTCTCACTTTCTCTGTCTCTCTGTCTCTCGCTTTCTCTGTCTCTCTGTCTCTGTCTCTCTCTGTCTCTCTCTCTCTCTCTCTATATATATATATATATATATATATATATATATATATATATAAAGAGTATAACGAGGCAGCAATCACTCATTCAAACATACATTATTAGAAAAAAAACTGACAAACTCAGTCTGTTTAACTTTTTAGCTGATTTTTTTTTTCTGTTTGTTCACAAACTTTTTATTAACAGGATCAAAATTCTGCAAAAATGTTCCAAAGTTAGTAGCGTAATTAATGTATTCAATATCATTTTTCATAATTTTTGTTGATGATTATGTTGCTGTTTTTTCTTACTTGAGTAAAGATAGATAATTTTTCTTGATGATGACTGACAATAGTCGAAAGATCAAGATCTATAAAACATGCCAAGTTCTGATAATTTGAAAAAAAATTTTAGGTTGTAATCAGGAGTGCCCAGAGACATCCACCCACACATATAAAAAGATTTTAAATGAATGCTCATTTGAAAATCTTTTTTTTTTAAGTGAAACAGAATGTACTATCTGTAATGAACCATTGGAAAAAAATCTTTATTCATTTTATAACTGCTCTGCTAATGGTATTGAGCATTTTTCTGAACTAAAATATACTTAATACATATACACACATTTGTTGCATAATTTATCATTGTTCTCTTGTATATATATATGGTATTGTAAGTCTGCTGTTGGACAAAGGGTTTTCCTATCTCCATGATAATCGTTATTGCGCTAACCTCTACTCTTTCTTACTGGCAAACCTTATCATCTCAGCCCTCCATCCTGTGTTTGGTCTTTTCCTACTGCCTCTACTGTCCTACGGGCACCAATGAGGTAATGTTTATCTCCTGTTGTCTCTTCTTTTTGTCAAGTGTCCATTTTTGTCATTGACTTATTTTCGTATCGTCCATCCTTGACCAATAATCTTTTTCTTATGGTTATCCCTTGCATTACTCTTTCCATGGCTCTCGGAGTCGCTCCTCATCTCTTGTAGCATGCAGTCATTGAACACTTTACCTTTTAGGCGAATTGACAAGGTGCTTTCCAGTATGTCTCCATTCATATTAAATGTTTTCCAGTTAATTGTTATATCATTTTATTTCACTTTAATGGTCTATCTATAACTTCATCACCTGAAGTATGTGAAGGTATTCTTTAACCTCTTTTAAAGCCTCATCCTTTATTCTCATCGTCTAAATTAAGACTTTATCATTGAACATTACTTTTGTCTTTGTTCTGTTCATCTTCAACCTTGTTTTTTTTTTACTTTCCGTATTTAAATCGCTCAACATGCTTTTTGATAATAAAAAAGCCAAACAAAGTGATTTGTAGTATGTTGATCTTTTTTGATCAGATAATGTATCTTGTGTAGGTGGTCTATTGTTGAATAGCCACTGCTGAGGCCTGGCTGTTGGCAGTTGAGTTTTATGTAGAGTGTTTGTTAGTCTGTTATTGAGTATATTTGTGGATAGTTAGGAAATGATTAAGTAGAGCAGTAGTTGTAAAGATCTTGATTATCTCCTTCTATATTGTTGCTTTTGGTTTTCTTCTCTTCTTTAGATTTTGTCTCTATTTCTTAGATATGAACAAAATGGACACAGTTTTTACCAAAAAATCGACACCTCAAAAATCAAAAAAACTTGCAATCAGCATATCATCCAACTATGATAAAATTTTCAATACTTATTCATTGAAGGATGATTTTTTCTTACAAAAGAATTTTCCATTGCAAATTCCGGAGAGGAACAATTTTAGATATGATTCCATCACCGACTTTAATTACTTTGATGATTAATTCTATTTATACATTCATGTTCTCATTGATTTTTACACATTTTAAAGATACATCCCTTGGGATAAGAATTATGTTTACTTTTTTAGAAAGATATTCAGGAATCGCTTGAATCAGATTGTTACTTTTGGACTGAAAAAAAAAACCAGAAAAATTTAGTGAAATATTTTTTCTTAGTAAATTTTTAATTCTCTTCAATTAATTATAATTTAGACGGGCTGGAATAAAAAATTATTCAATATTTAAAAAAAAAAAAGATTTTTCATCATTTCTATCGATTATTTGGAATAATCCTATATCTTTTTAATGTATATTTTTCGTTTTTTCTATATCATGCTTCAATTGAGACTTATATCTAAATATTACAACCAGTGACATATGGTGATTTGTATTTTGGGTTTTCTGTGGGCAACGGATGCACAAAAATACAAAAATATTTTAGTGCCTGTAAAAAGCAACAGACAGTAACAGCCTTTTTGGTTCCCTGTTGGGGAGGTGGCCCGATTGTAAATCGTAAATTTAATGTTACAACGAGCTAACAAAAAAAAGAAATAAGAGAATTGATTAAAGAAAAATAAAATTTGGATTGGACACTGTTATCCACTGATAATCGTGTCTAATCCAAATTCTGTTTTTCGACTAATTCTGTAATTTCCACCCTTTTTTTGCACTTCACAGCTGAAGGGCATCTTAAGGTTATAAATTCTACTGCATTTTAGATTATGTCCACCTGATCCTCTGGAATCAGTAGGATTTACAATGTCTGTCGATTCTCAATCATAAACATCCATAACTGCCTCGGAAATGGGCTGATTGATTGTGTTAAAAATTATCTTACATATTTTTTATGTAAAATGTTGGAATTTTTTTAGTACAGTTTACTTAATAATTAAACTTAGTATTTTTGCTCGAGTTATTTACATTTGACAAATACGTTCTTTTGTATATTTTCAAATACGAAACTTTTGATTTAAAAAAAAAATACTGCTGTCATCGATAATAGAGTCATTATTGATTCCTGACTGAATATAGAGAACATTGAATTGATAAAATCTTTATAATTCATGAAAATATATTGAGCTGAGCAGATTCATTTCTAGGAATTTTTTTTTTTAAATCAAGAAGAGAATTTTAAAAATTTTATCTACGTTCTCAAGATCAGCATCAATTTCGGGGTGAAATTTTTGTCCATTTTGTTCATACCTAATTCCATTTTTTGCTTAGTTCCGAAGTTGCTCTTGAATATTTTCTCCCGTATCATCTGTATTGCAAACCATGTTCTTTATCTCATAAAGACATATTTCATATTTACATACACACGCACATACAAGCATTTATTTATGTATCTATCCTGAGATATATATACACACACACACACACACACACACACACACACACATATATATATATATATATATATATATATATATACATACATATATATATATATATGCATATATATATATATATATATATATATATATATATATATATATGTATATATATATATATATATATATATATATATATATATATATATATATATATATATATATATATATATATGTATATATATATATATATTCTCTGTTGACCATAGCAACATGCCAGCAACAAACAAGGCATTTTTGTCAAGATATCTAGCAGGGTTAAGATTTCATGCCTTGTTAAGATTCATCCGTGCTGAATCAACAAAAGTAGTATCATTGGGAATTCGAAAACGATTTGTTGATTTCCCAGCGGGTAAACGATACAGAAACAGAAATGCAAGTTCAAGTCTCGCCTAAAGATTAGATTGTGTATTCTTTAACGCAAACGATGGAAATTTTGGAAAGCTTTTTATTGCATCGAGATTTCCAACTGGAATTCCAACTGTAGAAACAACAAATGTGCCAAAACTTTTATTCAAAATTTGCTTGAAACCTTCCCTTGGTATATGTGCCAAAATTGGTTGGGCTCTGCCCACGTTTAGGTGGTCTCTATAAAAATACAAACGTACAGACAGATGGACAGTGTGAAACCTCCCACCTACAAAACTGCCTCTAAAATGTCAACATAAGTTTGTCCAGTTCTTAAGCTAGTCTTTAGTGATTGGTCTAATTTACAACGTAAGTTCCTGCTTAATTGGTCCTTAGTTTGTGTCTAGCTGTGTAATGCTCGTATTTTTTTTTAATACGGACTCTTTAATATTCAACAAAATTCGAGAGAAGTAACTTATTGATCACCCTCTACTTACAAATGTTTAACTGATCATCTCAACACAGCATGCTGCGAAAATACGTTGATTACATGGCAGTTTCTATCGATTGACTAACCAGACCTTTATACAGACATGATTTACATTTTCCCGGGCTTTTCAACCTCTTGATTAGAATTAGATCAGGGACTTGAAATCTCTGACCTATTATTTTCAAAATGTCCGCCGCCATGAATCGGGAGAAAGAAAAAAATTGTGAAAATGTCATATTTTATCAACCAATATTAGATGACAAATGGTATTAAAAAAGCAATCGTTGTTCATTCAACCGATTGGTTGATTTTCCCAGAGCAGAAGCAATAGTCATTGGAAAATTTCTCTTGTTAGAAACTATCAACCAAAACTGTCAACAAAGGTTTCTTCAGTCTTTAAGCTGATCCGGCTGTCTGGGTGTCTATGATTGTATTTAACCATGTGTAGAGGCGACACCAATGAAGAAAGCTGAAACTTTAGCGTTTATTCATTATCAAATGTCTAAATAAACGTTTTTTTTTTCAATCCCCCACACTAGATAGGTTTTTGGTTGAAGGGTTAAATTTACAATGTAGATTCATTCTAAATCAATACCTTATTTAGTGCCTACTTGTTTTTTTGAAAATTCTGATTATTTTAATGATCACAGCCCAACTAAAGGCGAGAGGAGTAACCTATCCACTGATCGATTATTTTCCCAATTTTCTTTTTCACTGATCATCCCCTACATGGCATAAACAGACGTTGGTCACGTGAAGGTTTGTATTGAGTGACTAACCAGACCTGTTTGGAAAGAAGATTTTTTTTTATCTAATTCTATTTCATAATAAATAAAGAGATTTCAGTGCGGAGAGGCATTAATTTATTTACTGTCATAAAACTTTAATTAACAGATTGGACAATGGTCCAATAGTGATACCAAGAGGTTAATCAATCGTTGGTCGTTGTGGTTTGTTTGCATAGATCTGTGTGTGTGTGTGTGTGTGTGTGTGTGTGTGTAGGTGTCAGGGTGATGTGGTCTGTAAGGGTAGAGTCTAGGTTGATTGATTTGTGACAGGGTTTATGAGAGGGCTGTGGCGATTATTGTGTAACAACAAGTGTTACGGGGTAATGCATGCCAAAATGTTATTCCTCGGCGTCTGTCTCGGCGAAAAGTGTCTACAAATCATGTGTCATGGCTTGTGAATATGACAGTTTCGCTATTTTCCCCATCAAATCGTTCCAGTCTTTAAAGTCTATAGATATATCGTGGAGTTGCGAGAAGAGTAGCGCTTAACCGAACAGGCAATGGAATCGGGGAGCTGAGTTCGAACCTCAGTCAATGATGCTTATGTTCACTCAGCACTTGGGAAAGGCATGAATCAATATCTTCCCCCTCCCCCCGGTCAGGTTTGGTTGACATAGTGGAGCATTTTGGGTTCTCTGGCCTTAGGGGAGCAATCAGCTTAGGAGATGGATAGCAGTGACTTCAAACCAGGGAGCGTGACCTGCCCAAGGCCAATTTTGACATCCTTTTGTCTGCTCCTGCAGCCAAGCTGAGGCCAACCTCATCGATCCTCTTTGGACTACATCAGCTACGCCAGGAAGTGGGGGTTCTGTCGATTTGGAATCCAAGTATCTATTGTTGATATTTCAATGATAGATTGCAATGATTCGATGTGAATTGGAAACCAATCGCGCATACAAGAACAGACACTCTCCTGTAGGGTTTCTCAGAGTAAGCGTGAGTACCATGTATCCATCGCATTAACAATAACCAGGCCTTCGTATTTTCCATGTCTTTTACATATATGTTATTACCCCTTACAGTTCAGATCTGGCTACCTGTGACTCCTTGTTATACGTACGAGGAAACTTTATTTTTGGTTGTTGAATATAGTTTTCCGTGGTGGGCTCAATTTGCATTGTAATTTCAGGCCAAATAGGTCCCTTGTTTGTGTCCAGCAGCATTCACTCATGATTTTTGAAAATTCAGACTTTTTTCCAGTGATCACTGCCCAACAAAAAGAGAAAAAAACTTATCCATTGATCAGCCCTTCCTCCATATTTTTCATTGATCTCCTGCAACATTGAATGCAGCCAGAAGACGTCGGTCAAATAACGGTTTCTGTTGGGTGACTAACCAGACCTATTTTATATTGTTTATATTTTCATTCTTTTTCTTTGCCCCCGTTTAAACCGAACCCTTCCTCCGTTCTCCTACCTCTTCTCTATTTCTCTCTCTCTTTTTTCAATCTCTCTCTCTCCCCCCCTCTCTCTCTCTCTCTCTGTCTTGTTCTTTAACTTCTCTATTTTTCTCTCTTTAATCTCTTCCTCCTTTTCCCCTGCCTTCTTTTCTTAAATGTGTGGCCATTTTCTTTCGAGCCATCTTCTCTCATCAAGACATATGAAGAGCGTTTTTGAAAAAATTAACAAAACAGTCACTCTATAGCCTGTTGGCAGCATGACTTGTTTGGGGTAATCAATTAAAAGTTGGAAAAGGGTTGATCAATGGACCAGCTTCTACCCATTTTGTGTTGGACTAAAAAGTAAGCATGCTTTGACCCCAACCTCCAAACTGGGAGATTATGACTCACTGAAACTCCAATGGGTTTTTCATTTCGTAATGAAGTTGAAGAAACGTTTATGATGACTATTTACCCATCATCAATTACTTATCATTTCCCTCTCTTCTCTGCTTTCTTTGGTAAATGGAAGAGGAAAAAAAGTAGAAGAGAAAAGGGAGGCAAGCAAAAAGGGAATATGTGAAAGAAATGATTTTTCTTAATATGTTTTTCTTCTCCTTTTCATTCATCTTTTACTTTTGAGTAGGGCAAGAAACTGGAATTTTTTTTAATTCTAGGACTTCATATTTTGTTAAATCTTACATTTCTCAATTAATAAAACATAGATTTATCCCATAACAACGTTTCATAAGTATTCTGGGTTAGTAAATATTTTCTGAATATTTAAAAACATTTATCCTCAAAATGAGTTGTTCTTTATTTAGAAAAAAAAGCACCCACAATTATCAAAGCAAAAAATATTCTGGTTCCATTTCATTATCTTATTATTTTTTTCCAACCTGAGTTGAATTCTACATCTCCGGGAAAGTTGTAATATATAATTCTAACTGATTCAATTTCTGTTCACAACGGATACCAAAAGAATTGATAAGCATTCCAGAAATATATAATGACAACTTTTATGTGTTCATACTCTATTAAGCTTCTTTGTATGTGGGCGTATGTATTTGATTTCTGTATACAACTATGTATACACACACACACACACACACACACATATATATATATATATATGTGTGTGTGTGTGTGTGTGTGTGCATGTGTGTGCATGCGTACTGCTGTGGAAATCGAACCTTCAACTGAGAGGGTAGCTGCTTCATTGAATTAAACAGCTGCCGTTAATACAAAAGTCCAAATAACTGCTTTCACTCCAAATTTTTATCTCATTTATTCTCGATCTATATCTCTTGTTTCTTTCAACCTGACATTTATGATCATTTTGTAGGATCATATGTATCCATTTCTTAATAATAATATATATATATATATATATATATATATATATATATATATATATATATATATACACACACACATATATATATATATATATATA
>OY735204.1:5209572-5224572 GCA_963457665.1 Thysanoteuthis rhombus | reverse complement strand
GGCTGACGTGAAAGGAGAGAACATTGATTAAGACAGATGTCTTGCAAACAATAAGGCCTTCTGAAGTCGTTTTGTTGTTATGACCAGCGAGGACAAGACTAAAGAATGGTAGAAATATGAAGCCATTTTTACCGGAACCGTAAAAGACTTCGGACAAAAACACAGAAGCTCTGATGCTGCCATTGAAGAACCTATCAGAAACCGTAAAACAAAACTGTCAAAATTGGTTTCTACCGTTTTCAAGTAGGTCCATACTGTGTATGTATCAGAGGTGTGAGACGCTTTTCAAGATCGATCAAACTGAAAAAATATTTTTTTCTAGAAGCTTGCTTTCAGTAGACATGAAACTAATTACTATTATGATTTGAAAGGTTTTTTTTAGGAATTGATTAACTCTGAACTTTATTCAAATGTTCCAATTTTTTGCTGTAACTTTTTTGAAAATATTCGTCGGCCATGGCCGTATCGTCAGGTCTGATTCCCATGCCTTTGACCATGTATGTGTGTATGTATCAAGAGCACAGGCTGCACTGAGCTAAAAGGCTGAAAATTTACATCATGTATGTCTACGAAAATCGTTTTTTATTTGTTTGTTTAAACTCCTCTCTCCTCTAAATGGGTAATTGATGGGAGTGTGTTCAGTTTGCGGTATAACTATACGTGAAATTGGTTCCCATTTTAAGCCCATTCTTTTTTTGAAAATTCAAACTTTTCAGCGATTACTGCCCGACAAAAATCAAGAGAAGCAAATTATTCTTTGATAACACCCGCCTTCTAATGTTTTAATTGAACTCTTCCTCCCCAACACGGCATGCTGTCAAAAAAGGTTGGTCACATGAGGGTTTCAATCGAGTAACTGACCAGACCTATCAGTACATTTTCAGGAAAACGGGAAAAAAGAAAGTAAAAAAAAAAAAAACTATACATTATTCTTGCAAGATAGGTTACCAACAATATGTAATATAATAGCTGAGATATTCTGTCATGCGTTTCGGGCCATTTATGATTCCTGGCAATGAATAGAAGGAGATTCTATGATTAACCACTTTTCTGTGAGTGGAATCATCTCTTTCTTTTTCTCTTGGGGAATGTAGACAAAAGCCCAGAGTGCAGTTAGAACTTTCGATGGTTTTCCACTGGAATTCAGACTTCTGTACAGGATATCATATCCATCAGGAACCGTCAACCATTTCCATTTCTTGATATATATATATATATATATATATATATATATATAAAAGAATATAATGAAGCAGTAATATACATTTTTTTAAATTACAGACAAATTCTGTCTATTTAAAACTTTGATAACATCGATAAAGGTTTATACACAAACTAAAAAAAATCAAAGAAAATTGAAAGACAGAATTTGTTATTTCAAACAATACATACCTACATACATACACACACGCACACACACACACACACACACACATATATATATATATATATATATATATATATATATATATGCACGTGCGTATATATAAGATACTTTATTAAATACTGAAATACTACTATAATAATATCGATTACCTAATATTGATATTTTAGTGCTTCTGTAATCGGGCTATGACAGAACAGCTGACGATCTCCATAAGAAAGGATTAAATTACAAATAGGAATAAAACTTAATTAAATGCAATGAGAACTTAAATCATATAATAAACAGTTATAAGACAACACGTTGACATAAAACTGATTGGATTAAAAGTGATTTGAATGACACATGGTTATGGATACTATGGTATTACATATAAAAGATTACTAAAGAAAAATGTCCTTTTTCTGCATCGAAATATCCTTTTTCTGCATCGAAATATGAAAAGTTTACATCAGGGATAGAAAAATGATCATCATGGGTCAGAAAGAATATGAATGAAGGATATTATACAATTGAAGAAGCAACGAAATTGAAGATGGGCAGAACACTTAGCAAGAGGAGATGAGAGTGAATGGGGAGAAAGCCTAACCGATTGATGCCTGTGAGACAGTAAACGCAGTAGGAAAAGATCAGGCTCGAGATGGCAGGATGGGATGGACGGGTTCGCCGGTAAGACATGTTACAGGTTAGTGCAATCACAATCCGCATTGAAGGAAATCGAAAAGGCCTCAGTCCAGCAGTGGACCCATGATGGATGATGATGTATTGAACAATCATAGCTAGAAAAAGTGGTGAAAGGTTCTATCCTTTTCAAATGCGTGTATGTGTGTGTGTCTTTCAGCACTCCTGGCCATACCGTTTTGTCTACTCACTCGGAAATAGGCTCGAATGCATTACTTGACTACTTCTAAAGATTTCTTTACCATTTTTATAGAAAAAAGCTTTTTGACTTATTTTGGTTCTATTTTAACGGGTTCATTAATAACAACTTGATTTTCCTGAATTTAGATGCTTCTAGAAGTTTTTTTTCACTCTAAGACGTTTTCCATTGGAAAACACTTGTGATGTCATGAATACGATTAGTTCTGCCTTCATTTATTTTACAATAGAATTTCTTTTACAAGACTTCAAATTTTGACGCTACCGTTGTTCAATTACTGACAGTTAAGGCGATTATGGTATTAATTCAAATTTTCAACTGCAGATTCTTGACCATTATCAGACAGACCCCAAAGGGGTCAGTGGGCCACAATTTCGAAACCACTAGTCTTGTACACAGTCTGCACCGAGTAGGTTCACCTGAGCCCATGGGCTGATTTTTCAGTTGGTCACTTATCTGCGGCTAATTACCCATAATACCAGACACGATTCTGATAGAAGCAGAGATAAAGTTCTGTTGTAGATGCAGGCTGCTCACATTAGACACAAAGAAACGAAGATAAGAACAAATATTGTCGATTGATCGGTGCCGAGAGGAAAAATATTCAATTATGTCCTTTAAGAGTACAAACAACACTGGCTCATTATATTTTCTCACCTCGAAACACAGATTTTCCAGTGCTGACAAACAATTTGGAAATCTGACTCTGAATACCCTTGAAAAAAAGCTTATGGTTGGAGCAGACAATACCGCTCGATTGAGCATTCAAGCAAAAGTCAGAGAGAAGACTGAAAAATTTATTTGATACATTTTAGATAACCAAAATCACAAAAGATAAAAAGGGTGCAACTGTTCAATTCTCTTCTTCTGTTATCTAATAATAGTTGAATGAATCCATCTGTGTGTGTGTGTGTGTGTTTGTATGTGTGTGTTTGTGTGTGTGTGTGTGTGTGTGAGTACTGTGATTTTCCAACAACTGGCCATTGTACAAAGTTGGCATCCGCCAGATATATTAATCAGCACATCAGGCATTGCAGCGGCGAGAGTGAAGTTGTTTTGATCAACTGGTCTTGAGCAATCTAAGAAAAATGGATGAAAAACTACAGATTATCGATCATTCATCTGAAATCATGGATCTAAATTTAGATATAAAAACAATGAGCCGACGCTAAGAAAAGGTAAGTGTAAAGCCATAGATTTGTTCGACGAAAGGAAAATTATTTCACATAACAAATATGGGAGGCTGTTATGCGCACCATGCAGCCTGGGCCCTTCCAGATGTGTACTTTTTGAACTGGCGTGCCCCGGTTTGGATGAATAACATATCATGAATACAAAAGATCGAAATCAATATTTTTTGTTTTTTGATTTATTTTCGTATATATATATATATATATATATATATATATATATATAGAGAGAGAGAGAGAGAGAGAGAGAGAGAGAGAGAGAAAGAGAGAGGGAGAAGAGAGAGAGCTTATTACCTAAAGCGAATATATTTTAGATAGTTAACACCCCCCACACATATATGTATATGGTGAGAGAGAGAAATGGAGAGCTTATTGAATATATATATATATATATATATATATATATATATATATATATATATATACATATATATATATATATATATCATCGTGTCATCCACAGACAGCTGCATTACAACTCTTCAGTGTGGCTATAGACTTTCCATTTTCCCATCCAGTACCATGAGGCAGTATGGAAACCTTCGCTTCAGACCCATAGGCCGATATCTAACCTATCAGTAAGGCTGAATTTTAATGATATATTTATTATTGGATAAATTCCTCGTCCACCACAGTGCTCTATTCCTATGGAAGAGCATTGCATAAGCTTACAATGAACGAGTTACCTCACTTAAAGAGTGCTCAACCCTGGATAGAGGAGCGTTATATATATATATATATATATATATATATATATATATATATATATATATATTACTTTATTTATGTTGATAGTGCAAAATATTTCAAAATATTGCATGAATAAATACATAGATATTTACTATTTCGTTGTTGAAAGTCAATCTGACACATCGACTGCAACCTATGAACAACTGTTCTTTCTACATATTCTCTCTCTCTCTCTCTTTCTCTCTTTCTATATCCCTCTCTCTACATCAATGTATATATATATATATATATATATACTAGCAACCTGTCTATGCTGGGGTGCATTTTACAGGAAGTAAAAAATAGATATCACTTTTTAGGGTAGAGGGTCTAGCAGAATTATAGTTGCCCAAGAAAGCTGAAGAGCCAAGTCTGTCTTGCTATTTTACAGTTGGCAGATTTTCTTAATATCGAAATACCTGAAAAACGTATCAATGTATCAATGCAGGGTTTCATATTTGGGAAGTGAAATAAAGGACTGAATTTTGTAGCTAAAGTTCCCCATCAATTTGATCTCTCGAAGTTTTTTAAAATAAGGTTTACCTTCACTTTTGAACCCTTGAAAGATCGATAAATCTCCATTCACTTTTTACCTTCTTTTAAGTTGTTGTTGAAGCGTAGGGATGTCCCCTTCATTTTAGACTCCTGGAAGATTCTTATAGAAACAAATGAAATAAGAGGTTATGTTCATAAGACAAAAGCTAAGTTCCACTTGGGCAAAAGTTACATAGAGAATTTTATCCCTTTACCTCATCTAAGACGCTTAAAATTGTTATATACAGATTGCTGAGGATATGTCTACATCAGGTGAAATATTCAAGGAGTGAAAAAAAAGAAATAAAGATCTCAGACATGTCAAAAAATGTTTCAATTTTGACCTCTTAAAGGAATGAAAAGTTTCCTTTCAATTTTTTAATTCTCAAAGTGTGGGGATTCCCCCTTCACTTGATCCCTTAAAAGAGAAAAAAGTTTCATTATTATTGTCAAAGAAAATTCCTTGTGAACCAATGCAAATTTTTTCTCTGAAAAAGATGGTTGGTACCCGTCGAAATGCATCAAAATATGCACACGGAATTAAAAAAAAACTTAAATTTAAAAAAAAAAATAATAATTGAGGTGTAACACCTACTTTCTCTTGAGTTTTCATTTTCATTTTCCATTAGTCGCTTTGATCAACACACACACACACACACAAACACACACACACACACACACACACACACATATATATATATATATATATACTGGCAGGGATACCCTATGTTACCCAGGAAATAAATTCCAAATGCAACAACACAGGAAAGCAAATTATGTGTTATAGTGATTTTATAAAATCAAACGGGGATGTATGTGCTCTTCACCTGGCCTGCACACATTACCAGGCATGTAAAAGATCACTTTTTAAATCAGTCGTTCGCACATCAGAGCAGCCGATCGGATTTAAAAAGGGTTCATCTTTTATTTTCTCGTTAGGTTTGGGGATTGGGTTTGGGTCAAGGTCAAATATGTTATTTATCATCAGTTTACGATGATATTTCTTGGAAAAATTGGCATAAATATTGAAAGAAAGAGAATGAACGGAAAGTGGGAGTCCAAAAAATTCAATTTCCCCCTTTAGAATTTGAACTCAGTCCGCCGATTCCTATTTCATATTTTCAACCGATGAGTCATCAGTACTATCAATGATTTTTTTTGAAACGAATAAATCTTTAAACAGAAATTTACAAATTTTGGTGGTAAATAGGACTTTTGGTCCTACATTGACCTATAAAGGCCTCAGAGGCTCGAGCGACCGATCCATGTTAATTCTGCAGTTAACTTACCCGCATAGATAAATTTGTAGTCCCTATGGTGCAGCCGTTCGGTAGTCTATAAAATGCTCATACGCAAGCAAGTAAACAAATATTTACCGTTTTTATTGTAATAGTTATTCAAAAATTTGTATTATGTATTTTGCATCATAATAATATACATATTGCTAATATTAAATTTGTAAAGAAGACTACACTCTTATTTACATTTCGTAATTATCACTCTTGACAAACGTTATGAACAGTAAATATTTATCATTCTGAATTTGAAAAAAATAATGCTTTTAAGGGAAGAATTCAAACCTTGCCTAATTGAATATTTAATTTTGACTTGTGCCAACAATTTCAGATCATTCTATTTGGACGTATAAGATTTATTACTATAATAAGAATCGTACATCATTTACAGAAGATATTATCTTTGCTAGAGGGATATGCAAGTAGAGAGCCCCGATAGGATCAAGATTTGGATTAATCATTAAATATTATATTAGAACAATGATGATTATTCTCTCTCTCTCCCTCCCCCTCTCTCTCTCTCTCTCTCTATATATATATATATATATATATATATATATATATAGCTCGCTCTCACTCTCTCACTATATATCTATCTTTCTATATATATCTCCCCCCTCTCTCCCTTTCCCTCTCTCTCTCTCTCTCTCTCTCTCTCTCTCTATATATATATATATATATATATATATATATATATATATATATATATATATATATATATATATATATTAAATGAAAGATGCGAAAGTAGTGGTATTTAAATCAAGTTTATTATACTAACATGCTTCACTTTTCTGCTTTGTCAAATAGGAATTCGAAAGAAAATTGGATATTGTGTTTTTTTTACTTGTAAATAATGTCATACTATATCATACCATGTGAAAGTATTTATTTGGAAAAAAACAACTTTTCAACGTTGCTTCATTTAAAATCACTACTTTGACAGAGTTGCATTTTCATCATCATCAGCAGTAGCAGCTATTATAAGTCCAATCCTGGACAAAAGACTTTCCCAACCCTTTTTTGCCAACCATGATTGTGTCAACATCTGCCATATCTTATCGGTATGCCTTTCTATTTCATCCGCTCATCTTATGTTTAGTATTCCCCTTCAGTGTTTGCTATTCCTTGGGAACCAATCTTCAATTTTGGTCTGCTTTAGGACCCATATCAATCTTTCTCTATCGCTAATATCATCATTATTACTAATTGCATTGTTCTTTCCATTATTCTCTGTACGATTCTGAGTTTGCTTCCCAGTGACGCGTGTGTATGTATGTCCGTATTTATATTTATATATAGCTTTATTCATTAATAACTGTTAAACAAAAGATGGTCTAAGGAATTCATTTTTTTTACAGAATTACAGTAAATTGTGAAAATGGAAATAATTTCTTTTTGTTTTAGGGTTCTCAAACGTTTATTTTAAAACCTAAAAAGTTTTTCAGACTATTGAACTCCTTGTTTTTTTTTTAGGGGGGGTGTACCAACTTGACATTATTGGCCAATTCATTCTACGGACTTCTTTAGGTGTAATATCCGAATGTGATGGTGATAAACAGAATATTTCAATGGTAGCCACACTACACCGTAGGATTCAGATAATGTCAATGTTTTCCCCTTTCTTTGTTATACCAGGATTTCCATACATTGTATTTGTTTAATATTGGAAGTTAAATTAGGTTAAACATTTGATCTTTCTCTTCGAATATATTCAGCCATCCAATATCTTGCTTTCAATTACGGCCTCTTTTTATGTTTGGCAAGTCGAACTTTGAGAGTTCTGCCAGTTTCACCAGTATAGACCATTCTGCATTTATACGGAATACTGTAAATACAGTTACTGATTATATTTTCCTCTCTTGGAGGACTCAATTCGAATTCCCGAGAGAGAGAAAAACCTTAAGAGTAACTGTATTCATCACGTTCGGATATCATACCGGAAGAAAACTGTAGTATGAATCAGCCAAAATATTTTGTTGACAACACAAACAAAAAGAAGGGGTTCTATCATCTAAAACAACTCATTGAATGTTAATGACATTTTTCGAAACTATACTGTTATGAAATTGATTTAAAAATTCCAAAAATTTCAAGTCTTAGAGAACTTCGAAAATTCCAAATTCTTGCAAACCTACGATCATCTTGTGTACTAAACAGATGATGGATAGAATCATCGGGTCATACAGACTTTCACCCTTCCTTGTTTGGTGATCCATTTAAGAACACCGATAAGTTTTTCCATTTTGTCGATGTAAAATATGAAAAAGTAAGTAAGAATTCTGGGAGACAAACGAAAGCTTGGAAGATTTTTCGCTTAATATTCCATCATAGAAAAGTTGCGTGAGATATGGAAGTTTCATTGTCCTGTTATTAAAATAAAAATCACTATATGAACAAACTCAAACCATATCTCTCCGTTTATCATATTTGTATTTTGTTCATTGCACAAGAAAATTATTTTGGGGCGAATCGGGCATTGTTTTGTGGCACATCGTATCTAAAATTGGCATGGTATCCACTTAATAATACGTTGCCTATCAGAGATGAAGAGCACCCCAAAAGTAATGCCCGATTTGTCCAAGAAAAAATTTTCTGCTGCAGCAAACAAACTACAAAACTAATAAACATAAAGATTCAGTTAGATTTACAGTTCAACGTGACTGAAGTCCATTTTGATGGATTTATTCTCTCAGCAAGCTATTGATCTGCACACATTCTAACAAAGTTCAACATCAATACAAATCTTGTATGGTGAGTAATTTTGTACTACACCCTCTGTTCTTTAGGATTCCCCACAGAGAAAAAATCTGGTGGAATTAAATCAAATGATTTCAACAAACATTTGATAGCACTACATCGACCTGACCAGCGACCTTCCAAATGATCATCAAACGAGTCTCACATATTGTGACTGTAGTTTTGTTAGTAATTGGATCTTACTTTTGGTACAGACTGTATGATGGGGGGAACCAATATATATATATATATATATATATATATATATATATATATATATATATATATATATATATATTTATATATGTGTGTGTGTGTGTGTGTGAGAGAGAGAGAGAGAGTAACTATCACAGACTAGGAAAAGGGAAATGTCTAAATAGAAGTAAATAAGTTAGATAAAGAAAGTGAAAATCAAAATAAAGTGAAAATCAAAGAAAAGTAAAGGAAATAAGCGTTAAAGTGAAAATAAGAATGTAAAGTTAGAAGAAAGACGTATAAGTGAAAAGAGTGAAAATTAAAAAGAAAAAAGAAGGAAATTAAAACAATCGTGGAAGTGAGGGAAAGAGGAAATCTCAAAGACAGAAAGTGGAAATTGAAAAAAAGGGGGATGAAAGTGAAAGTTAGAATTAGTAGAAAGGCTAGGTAGAGAAAGTGAAAGACTAGGAAAGAGAAGTGATAATAAAAGTGAAAGCGAAAGTAATGAAAGTCAAAGTCAAAGATGCAAAGTGAAAACCAAAAGATGGGTAGAGATAAAATTGAAAGTGAAAGTTAGTGGATGTGGTCAAATAAAGAAAATGAAAGTCAACGATATAGAGAGAAGAATCAAAGAAAAAGGGGATATTATTGTGAAACTGAAAGTAGAAGAGGGATGTTAGATAATGAAAGTGGAAGGTGAAGTTATAAAGAAGAAATAAGAGAAAAATTTGATGTGAAAGTGAAAGTGGAAGTAGGGCAGTGGAGTTAGATAATGGAAGTGGGAGTGAAGATAAAGAGTGGAAATAAAAGGAAAAAGAAAGATAAAAGTAAATAAAGAAGGTGGAGGTCTCTGAAACAGAAAAGGGAAACTGGAGACAAATAAGGAGAAACGAAAGTGAAAGTTGATATACGTGTAAAGGTTAGATAAAGAAAGAGAAAGACAAACATAGAAAGTGAAAATCGAGGAGAAAGAAGTGAAGATAAAAGTGAAAATGAAGGTGAAGAAAATGAAAGTGAAAGATACAAAGTGAAAAAGGGGGAGATAAAATTGATTGTGAAAGTTAATGGATGTTGTAAAATAAAGAATTTGAAAGCTAAAGATGGAGAATGGGAATTAAAGAAAAGGGAGACATAAATGTGAAAGTAAAAATAGGGGAGTGAGGTAAATAAAGAAAATGAAAGTCAAAGAGGGAGAGTGGGAATTAGATAAAAAGGGAGAGATTGAAGAGAAAGGAACAAAATATGAAAAATTGAGAAAAAGAAGAAAAGTGAAAGTGAGGAAAATATGCAAATAAGGAAGTTGTGATCGAAAAAGAAAATGAAATTTTAAAAAAGAAAATCAAAATCAGAAAACAAAGATGAATTCAAGATGGAATCAAGGAAATGGAGCTTGTTATCATGCAGTCATTCTTCAAGAAAATTCATTTTTTTCCAGACTAGTTGCTTTCAATTCAGCAGACTTTTAACTATCCATAAAGTTGTTAGGCTTCCGAAAAAATATTTTTATGATATAGAAAGGGGGGTTTATTCACAAATAATATTGGAACTTACTTTTGAGTGACATGAATTATCTTCCCTTTGTTCCGATTTAATTTCTTCTATGGATTCTCTAATTTTTTTCCAAACCATGGTGATATTATAAAAAAAGATAATAAAAGAATCCATAAAAATGAAATTTGCCCAAAGTGAGGATGATTTTTTCAAGCCTTACTTCGGTCCATACTTCCGTAGAATTGGCGGAAATTGTGCCTTGTTTAGCATTAAAGTTATATTGTAAAAAGAACCCCCTCCTAAAACTTTAAAAAAATTAAACCTAAAAATGTTTTATTGTCTGAAGGGGTAAGTGATTGAAAGTACCTTAGATTCAACGAAATAATTTTCTTCCAAGGAGAACTGATGCAGTATAAAATCTCCCCCCCCCTAAATTGAAAGTTAAAGTGAAAGTGAGAGATGAGAAAGGGGAAGTAAATTACCGTCAACTTACATAAGAGATAATGTCGTTATATAGAGAGCTGTAGAAAGTTTTTTCTGATCATCTGTGAAAGGGTATGTTCAGTTTTCATATGAACTGAAAACTTTTTAGGGTCAGATATTGAACAGTAATTGGTGTTATTATATTTGTTAAAAAAATCTACAGAACAGAAAAATCTACAAAACAGTTTTATAAATCATGACAACATTGGATCCGATTAAGAGATGCCCATATCCACAAATCAACGGGCTGAGTATTGTTATTTAATGGGGACACAAAACAGCATAATTACTTTGATGATAACTTAGAGAAAGAGCTTAAGAAGTCCCTTGGCACAATCATATCATTGATGTACTATTTGAAGGCAAATATTGTACTATATTAGTCATTGTACTATGATTCGACTAAAGTCAAGCAATACTTTCTCATGCCTTTTTCATGTGTACTTATAAGACAACGGAGAATGTTTTTTGCAAGTTGGCTTTTTAGATTCTAGAAACTTTTATTTTTTTGTAGGTGTCGACTCACAATGTTTGTATTACATTAAACTAGACTC
Source organism: Thysanoteuthis rhombus (assembly GCA_963457665.1). Lineage (NCBI taxonomy): Eukaryota > Metazoa > Mollusca > Cephalopoda > Oegopsida > Thysanoteuthidae > Thysanoteuthis > Thysanoteuthis major. The sequence continues at coordinate 5,213,098 of OY735204.1, read as the reverse complement.
TTACTCTGCTTTTACCTAAAACATTACTATCAGTTCAAATCAAGATTCTATCCATCTGTTTGTTGGGGTCAAGTAGCTTAAGGATGGCTATAACTATCACCACTATATTTTCCGTGGTTATTAATTAGATACCTTTTGGGCATGTTTCAGCGTATTAGTTTTTAAAATGAAATAAAAATAGTGATGGGTCTGCGTTCGCACTCTCCTCGATAAAAACGATTTGATTTCTATGTATACATCTATTCATCTTACTATCAATATAATATTAAAAGATCGATTCCGTTAAATTGTATGTGACCCCCAAATAGCCAAAACATTGCATTGTAGCCGGGGGTATTGAATTAAGTTATCCTTAAAGAAAAAACTTCAATCTTTTATTGAAAAGAAAGGTCCCATTGAGGCACTAACAAAATCCCACCCATTGGGCGAATTTTCAGGAAGTATTATTGATGAACTATTTGAAGTTAAATATTTTGTGCACAATTGATACTTTTAATATCTAAAACCTGCAACATTATTGAATAAAACTAACTATAAATTACTTTGATCAATAAAGTGTCATCTGTACTAATCTTTCGGCAAGAATACCTGGCTTCACCTGGCCTAAAAGTGGAAATCATACTTTTTTTATGCATTGCACATAAGAGTGTTTAATTACAAACCAAAACAGGAAATTAGTCACTCAATAAGAAACGTCATATGACTGATGTCTTTTAGCAGCATGCTGTGTTGGGGTGATCAATCAAAACATTGGAAGAAGAACTCACATTCTAAATTGAATGCAATTCTAGAAACGTATTTAGGATTGTGATTTTTTTTGAAAACAACAGAACTTTTTTCTTGAGTAAATATTGAAATTTTCAGTCCTATAGCTTCATCGGTGCAGCATCTATGCGTAAGCTAGTCAAACCAACTTAAAAACTGTAGAAACCTGTGTTGACAGTTTTGGTGATTTTTCTAATAAAAACGTGGAGGGAAAAGTGAAAAGTTATCAAATATTGGCAAGGGAATGAAGATTGAATACTATACGTATCTTGCATGAATAAATCAACGTAGTCTTTATATGTTCGAGGACTAGTTATATAAAAAAAGTTATCTAAAATCATCTTTTAAAAAAATACCAGAACAAGATTCGGGCATTGGTGGTCTGAAATCCCAATGAAGAAATCAAAAAAACACTTTCCTTTAAAAAAACAAAAAGAAAACGTGTTTATTTGTTGCCCAGTAGAGTACTCATGAAAGCTTTGAAGGCTGTAGCCCCCAAAATGTGACCAGAAGCGCCTGTACTCACGCAGATATGCAAATATTCAGAGAGAAGAATCTGTAGCCCATTTGTCTGGTTGGTCAGGCTGGTCATTTTAAGGGTTTCGGTGATTCGATAACAGAGACCAGCAGTGTAAAATAAGAGGACTGAGAGGATCAGCACATGGTATGCTCTATAAATCTCCTCAATAGGCCAAGCGTAGGAATTAACCCAATAACCTAAAGAGAAAAAAACATACGAAGGGCATCGGAAATGGTCAGTGGACATAAAATTCTCCCATGTGAAGACAGACTTCAAGAACTAAACCTAAATAAACCAGAAGAAAGAAGAAAAAGGGGAGACCAAGTAAAAACATTCCAAATAATAAAATGCTGAGATAAAATTCCATCAATAAAATTCTTTACAATAAACGAAGGAAACAAGAAAACTTTTCAAATGCACTGCAAACAAATATTCTTCACTCAAAGAATAATAAACTGACTAATACAACGAGATCCAACTATTCTGATAATGGAAATAGTAAACAACTTCAAGGATAAATATGAGAAATGTATGACATATGATCAAAACAAAAATATTTTGAGTAAATAATTCCAAAAGAGGTGAGCTCCCAGCACAAATATGTAAACCATTTTTACTCGGAAATTTTCATATGTATTCATTTGGCTTTGTTTCTAAAAAATGGTTATCTAACAAATGTAACATCCTTAAAGAGTCGTGGTTATTAAAACTTGGAGGTGATTAATATTAGCAAGTTGTGGCTATTATCTTCATTTAAACTCAGAGTCAATGAAATCAAGTGATTTGTTGCAATTTATTGTGGCAATAGACTTGGATGAAGTTGAATGAAGTTCCATTAATGTAGCTTAACCGAACAGTTTATCGTTATTTCTAACTTGAAGTTACAAATCCTGAAATTTGGCATCAAAAAGACATAATCGTAATTAGAGCCCCCCCCCCCAAATAATTTCAATCCATTTCAATCTTTTGGTGATATCATGTGGCGTAGACATATAGCCATGTAGAAGAGGTAACTGTGCATTGATCAGCCCAAAATTTAATGACTTCTTCTGTTGTCCATTGCCCGGCCTCGGACAAGATAAAATTGAAATTCATTGAGAACTTTTGGAGATATCGTGTGCATAAACAGATTGATGAAAAAATAGTCACAGACAGACATGGTAGAGGTAAATGGTTGTTTTTTTTATGACATCATGTCAAAACTCATGGTTGTCATGACAAACACAGCGAATCAAAAGTTTGCATAAATGACCACACCCATCGAAGTCAGATTATTTCACAACTCCTTCTTTGTAGTGTAACAGATAAAAAGCTTTTGATGAGACGTTGGTGTTTCTTATTCAGTATCCAGGCCAAATGAATTTTCCTGATAAACATGTTTATAAGTTGTTTCTTGTCAGTTTCAGTGTATCCTTGCAAGGCTGGCCCCAGGTACAGCAACACGGACAGTCATCCAGGGTGCCAAATATCAGGGGACGCCTGTCGTATGTTTGAGACAATAGAACTTCCCAAACATAAATAGAAAAAACTGGACGATGGATCAATTAAACAGAACAAATAGTCAAAATAAAATTATCCCCATGAAGTCAGATTTTGCAGAAATACCTGACAGTTAAATACTTTTTGTTATGGTGAAACCATGAGAAACAATTGGCAAAGGAATTTTTTCAACCGACAACAAGTTAATTCGGTGAGATAGAGGATTTACTACAGCTGGAAATCCAGTGGAGGTAAATGGGGTGAAACGAGATCATAAGTAAATAAATAAAATAACAGACCTGGTCAGTAACTCAACGAAAACAAATGTATTTTGGCTGTATGCCGTATTGGGGGTGATCAATCAAAAAATCGAAAATAGGGCTGATCAAGCAATAAGTTACTTCTTTCGTCTTTTGTTGGGTGGTGATCACTAAAAATCTTTGAATTTTGAAGCATGAATGCTGCCGGACACAAACTGAGGGGCCAATTTCGTATAAACTTACATTGCAAATAGAGCCCCCCCCTACAGAGGAACTATCGAGCAGGGAACGAAAAACTGTGTTTTTAAAAATAACAAGGGATAAGTGTCTAAATTTTGCGTAACATTTATGCAGCCTGTACCCATGATTTGTACATACACACATGCATACATAATCAGTCAGCCAGCCAGACCAACCTAAAAACTGAAGATGGGTCGACAATTTCTAATACACTACTTAAGAATGGCCAAATGTCCGCTAGCCTTAGAGGACCAGGATCTTT
>OY735204.1:5194572-5204572 GCA_963457665.1 Thysanoteuthis rhombus | reverse complement strand
ATCATCATCAGTCTTTTAGCGTCCGTCGTTGGACATAGACCTTCCCCAGGATTTGCCACACTTCTCTATCATGGGCGTCACGGAGCCAGTACTTCCTGAACCTGTCTAGTTCCTCTCTCCATCTAATATTTTGCCGGCCTCGGTTGCGCATATGGTCTCGGGGAATCCATGTTGTGAGTCGTGATGTCCATCGATTGTCAGCCATTCTTGCAACATGGCCAGCCCACCGCCATTTGAGATTTTTTATGGCTTCTATGATGTCTCTAACTCTTGTCTTTTCCCGGATGTGTTGTGCTGTTTTGTGGTCTCTCCATGTGAGGCCCAGCATTATTCTTTCATGTGCACGTTGCATGGTTCTCAGCTTACGGGTCTGTTTCTTGGTTAAGTTCCATGTTTCAGCTCCATAAGTGACTATTGGGAGGATGCATTGGTTATACACCCTTCTCTTTAGGATTAATGGGATCTTATTATTTTTGAAGGTTGAGCTAGCTCTGCCAAAGGCTTGCCATCCTAGTGTGATTCTTCGCTTGATTTCTTCTTCTTTTGAGGGTCTCATGGAGATTCGTTGCCCTAGGTAGATGTAGTGGTCTACTTTCTCGAGTTCTGTGTCATCGATTTCGATCTTAGTGTTCTTATCTCCAATGTGGTTGTTGCACATGATCTTCGTCTTGCTGAAGTTCATGTGCAGGCCGACTTTCTTGCTCTCCTCATTTAGTTCATCTATCATTAGTTGGAGGTCGTGTAGGTTCTCTGCAAAAAGGGCTATGTCGTCTGCGAATCTGAGGTTGCTCAGATACTCGCCGTCTATTTTAATTCCTTTACTCTCCCAGTCTAGCCTTCTGAAGATCATCTCGAGGCAGGCTGTGAAGAGTTTAGGTGAGCTGGTATCACCTTGTCTTACTCCTTTCTGGAGCTGGAAGGGGTCCGAGTCTTTATGTAGCCTGATAAATGAGCTGCCGTGATTGTATATATGTTTCAACACTTCAACATATACTGGATCTACGCCTTGCCGACTGATGGCCTCCATGACCTTAGGGATTTCTACTGAGTCGAACGCCTTTTTGAAGTCGATAAATGCTACGGCAAGTGGTAGTCTATATTCTGCTGCTTTTTCTTTCAGTTGATTTATCGAGTGCAGGTGGTCCATGGTCGAGTAGCTTCTTCTAAAGCCAGCCTGTTCACGTGGCTGGTTTTCATCGAGTGTTTTTGTGATTCGGTTGGTGATGATCTTTGTGAAAAGTTTATATACACAGTTGAGTAGGCTTATAGGCCTATAGTTGTTGAGGTCTTTCGGGTTTCCTTTTTTATATAATAGCATTATTATAGCAGTATTCCAATCGTCTGGGACTTTACTGTGTTTTAGACAAAGGTTGAAGAGGACGGCCAGTTTCCTAGTGATGATTTTACCTGCTTTTCGGAGTAGGTCGATGGTGATGTTGTCTGGTCCAGGGGCAGTTCCTTTCTTTGTCTGTTTAATGGCTTCCTTCACCTCCCACGGGGTTACTTTTGGGAAGTCCTCTAGTTGTTTGCCCGTGTCTTGCGTATCTTGCTCATTGTTTTGCAGTCCTTGTTTGGACGAATAAAGTTTTTGGTAGAATTCTTTGGCGCGTTCGACAATCCTGTCTCTGTCTGTTGTTAGGTTTCCATTTTCCGGGACGAAGGCAAATATGCAGTATCATTCAAAGATTATTATTTTATAGAATATTATTATATCTCTTGTAGTCTTCCATACTTTTCCTCCCTATTTTTTAGAATAAATTCCACACTTGGTTTAACCCATACTCCATTCTTTTTTTTTCATGTTGTGAAAACTAATTCAGTTTTCATTTCACTTGATAAATACTACAACATTTTTTTTTATTGCAATTGTCATTTTTTAAATGTCAGGGACCGTCAACCAAAACTGTCAACCTAGCTTCCTTCAGTTTTTTTTTCGAATTGGTCTGGCTGGCTGACTGACTGACTGACTGACTTGGAACGTATGAATGTACGTATGTCTGTATGTATGTATGTATGTATGTATGTATGTGACATGCATACAGATCGTACCAATGGAGTTAGAGGGCGGAAAATTATCGATTCACTTCTTATTATATCTATAAATCCCTTGAAGTAGGTTTAGTTTTTTTTCTTTTCTTTTTTTTTTTTTGCTTTTTTTCAAAATCCTTCAGTAACCACTGCCGAACAATGGGCGAGAAAAGTAACGTTTTCATCTATCACCCTTTTTTTCCAATTGTCATGCTACCAAAAGACGTTGGTCGCGTGACGGTTTCCATTGAGTGACCAACCAGACCCATTCAACATTATTGTCTACACTGAATTGTCCCATAGTTTTTAAACATTTTTGATGATTTGTTTTAAGAAAAAGAAAAAAAATGCAAGACATCAGTTATCCAATTTCATGCTTATCTTTACGTAAAATTTCTTTCTAGCTCTACCTGTTTGGCTTTCGTGCAAATATGCCCGCTCTGTTGCTCAAAGTAACCAATGTCTTTTTGGCAGCATATCGTGTTGGGGGTGATCAATTAAAAAAATGAAGTTACTTCGCTCTCACGATGTTGAGCAGTGATCACTAAAAAGTCGTCATTTTTGAAAAAAAATGACAAAACAAGCAGTCACATACTAAGAAATCTATTTAGCATAAATTATCATTGCAAATATACCCTCCACACACACACAGAGAAAATATACTTAGGGGATGGAATAAAAATAAAGCAAACAAAAAACGTGTTTGCAGACATAACAACGAGTAAATGTTTGAATTTTCAGCCCTCTAACTACATTGATGCAGCTTGTAAGTATGATACATACATATATAGCCAGCTAGACCAACATAAAAACATAAAAAGCAATTTTGACAGTTTGGGTGACAGTTTTGGTTGACGGTTTCTAATAAAAACCATTCGACCTCGCAGTCCAAAATTAAGCACAGTGATACCTAATGCAACCAGTAAGGGTCTGGGAATACGTATTTTTTTCCATGTAGATTAAATTATTCACTGTCACTAGAGCCATGTCCTGAATTTTGATGATGACTGCGATCATATAAAAACTACAACCAAATTTCAATGATGTGTCCACGTTCGACATTGACTCTACTTCGGGTTCTTGTGATTTTAAAGTCTATTTTACATATCGCAAACGGAAACAGGGTTAGTAATGATAAGATATGTGGAGTCTTATAGTTTGATGTACATAAAAGTTGAGCCTTGGTCCCAAAGTCTCCAGGACCTAATTTGAGCTCAATCCGATGATCTATACGTCAACCTCATTGTGAGAAACTGTTAATGGTGCAGACCCCATTGCCAGAGAGTTTTTTTTTTTTTAGTAGAACTTCGCTTCGCCCCGATAATTAAAGGAATTTGTTTATTTTGCTTTTTAAATTGCCTTTTTATTCTTTGAGCCAAAAATTTCCTTCAGATCATCAATCAATTGTTAATTCTTTTCTTGCATGATTAAGATATCTTTTTTTTAATGACACGAGGCGCCCTTGAGAATTGACCAACTAATTCAATTTATAGAGCGAATTAATTTGCTCTTTTTTTCCATTTAGCTAAGATTACCTACTAACCCGGTTACCATGGGCATCCGTTGTCACTTTTCCTGGGAGGAGGGGTAAGAGCACGTATTTTGGTAATGTCTATTTCCATTCTTGACTACTGACGATCTCTTTCGTCTCCGATTTTCAATGCACAACCAGCAAGCTGTCAGTTGTGAACACAGCTAACGAAAACGCTAAACTAATAAACTGCTAAAAATTTCGCAGAAGCAAAAATAACCGCGGGTTTTTCGCTTTTAGAAATCCCTTAAAAACAGAATTAGAGAGTTGAAATTTTGATATGTCACCGCGTAGACATAGAGCGTTGAATAAACTGGATGATGAAATTTAACTCATGTTTAATTTCATTTGCTCATTTGATTATTTGTGTTCACAATGATCACCATCTGATATTCACATGCAATACCTTTTTGGAGAAAGGAATATCACTAAACACTGCTTTTTATGAATTTAGCTTTGGTTTGCTTTTTTTGCTTTAAAACCCTCATGAAACAGATATAGAGAGCTGAAATTTTAATTTATTCTGGCTCAGAAATAGAGCTTTGTATAAACTGTATGTTTCACTTTTTGTTCTGAAACTCTTCAAAACAGAACTTGAGAGCTGAAATTTCTATATGTTGTAGATTAGACATAGAACTTTAAATAAACTTCATGTTTCATTTTTTGCTCTAAAACCCTTAGAAACAGACCGAGGGGGCTGAAATTTTAATATGTTATAGATTGGATACAGAGCTTCAAATAAACTGTATGTTTCCTTTTTGCTCTAAAACCCTTAAGAACATACCTAGTGAACTGAAGTTTTAATATGTTATAGATTGGACATAGAGCTTTAAATAAACTGTATGTTTCCTTTTTGCTCTAAAACCCTTAAGAACTGACCTACAGAACTGAAAATTTTCATGCTATAGATTAGGCACAGAGCTTTAGATAAACTGTATGTTTCATTTTTTGCTCTAAAACCCTTAAAAACAGACAAAGCGAGCTGAAATTTTGATTTGTTGTAGCTTAGAAATAAAGCTTTGAATAAGCTGTATGTGAAATGTAAGCTAATGCTTAATTTCATTTGTTCATTTAATTTTTGATGTACATTTTGATCACAACGTGCTATTAGCATGTTATACCTTTTGAAAAGCTCTGTCTAAGCTACAACATATCAAAATATCATAGACCATCATATATCTAGGTCTGTTTTAACGGTTTCAAAGCAGAAGAAACAAATCAAAGCTAATTTTTTATGATAAAAGTTAGCAGTTATATCTGCATTTGCTAAATCTTTAGCGGTGTATCAGTTCAGCTATTTCAGTAGCTGTGCTCACCAATGCAAAATCAGTGTCAACATAATTTTAGATTTCAAATAATTATAAAAGTGTGTCTTATTATAAATTTTTGTTTCTCCTGCGAGATTGAGAATTCTATGACTCCTGGGATGTATATGTCCCGAATATTTCTTTTTAGAAATCTTCTGGAAAAAAGGGTAAATGAGATTTTCTTGGCTGACAATGACGTCATCATAGTATGGAACCTCGCATAAATTAGTTTATATTGCATGTCTGATCAGGAAAGACGTTCCGGCTAAGAAACCTGCCAATTCTGTATTTTTCATCTGTCTCAGGATTCATGTCTAACGGAACAAATGTATCCCATCATAATTTTGTCTTTTCAAAATATGGAATACTTTTCATCTAATAAAAGAATATTTTTTTTCTAACAATTTAATGAAAATTAGCACACTTTTGGCTTTAAAAAAAACTTATTTAGGCCTGTTTTTTTTAGGGGTTACAAAGGTGAATAAATGGATTTTGAGTTTTCTCATTTTCTAAGAAACCCCCGAGAAGTCATACAAAATTTTGAAGGTCAGAAGAAATAGGTTACATATAGGGCAAAATTATACAAATATAATGGTCATGTGACTTCATTAGGTATTCAAAATGACCTCCATATTCAAAATAGCCTCGAAATTTTAAGCGTATCTTCATGCACTCTCGACTGACAGAGTCAAAAGTTCAAGAATTGAGCACCTTAATAGGTTAGTCTTGAAGAGGTTAATAGAACTTATATATCTTCCTCACCTGAAAATATTCGGCCAGTATGATGACTTCAAGAAAAATGGGTGCAAATAGGGAATGGGAGGGTGTTGGGGTTGGAACAGAGGTTACATTATTTCTGGAATCGGATTATGTAGATCCCTGTTGTCTTGAAGACTCTGGAATTTTTACCATTATTAGCTGAAGGGTACAGTTACGGTAGCAATTCTTATGGTAAGAAAATTGGTCAATAACGACAATATCTTCAGTACTAACGGGAACAAAAAACAACACCATCAATAACAAAAAATAACAAGGCTAATGACAACAACATTAAATGCCATATACGAAAGAACAATAAAGCCATGACGATTTACTTCTACATTTTAGATAATGACCGTCATGGTGAGAATACCAAGTGTTGACTGATTTAAGTAAGAAAAGAAGAACAATTTATCTGTAAAACAATTTTAAAGGCATCAGTGATAAAAACGATAAGAAATTGTGTCGGTGAGGGACCAATTTGTCTTTTTTTTATCCTTATTTCCAAGATGTGATTCTAGAGGCAAGAGATCATGAACAAATAAGATGATCTTATTTGGACTGGAAATCAAAACCAAAAATATTTAAGAGTTCGTGTCCCTATTCAATTTCTCAAGTGACATTCTGTCTCATAGTACATAACCCTTTTACCGGTCAAACTACATTTCCGTCACCAATAGCTTACCGGTAAAAGTGACATTATTGCCGTTTCAGTTTGCAATACCTGTAAAGGAAAGAACGAGGCTGCGTTTTCCCATGTTAGAAGGATAGCCTCGAATTTGCTGATCGGTCTTTCAAAGTTGAAGCGCCCCAGTCAAACACTGAGACGCTCTGTTCGAAAACGAGGGCATATATACGATGTACGGCTTGTTTTGGGATTCATTGATAAATCAATCGATTTTTTCGATTTCAAAAGCACATGCAGTGATCTAGGCATTAATGATTTTCTCTATGATGACAAAAATCAGCATCTTAAGTAAACGATAGTTTATTCATGGAATGGTACTGTATAGCTGGAAGAAAATCTACCTGTAAAGGGTTCAATGTCTTACTGTTCCTAGCAGAATATAACCGAATGGTCTGAGTGTTCAATCCTCGGTCCTGCATTTGTAGGGTTCAGGAAGTACAACTGGTACCTCACTCATTAATAATAAGTGAACCTCAGTGGTGAAACAATGAACCGTTGACTGAAAGAATTTCTCAGATTTGCCAGGTAGGTGAGACTGGTTACAAAAAATATAGGTGATGGGTTTTTAATAGGTTTTAACATGGGTCATTAACTTTCAAAGAGCCTTTTGGGTGATTAAACCCTTCTTTAATTATGTTGTTAACATGATTTTTCGGCCGATCCATTCAATGGTCTACTTGTAAGTGTAATTTCCAAATTCAATGGTGACAGAAAATCTTTCTCCAATTCTGGTTGCGCTTACAACATAGGATTCGGGTGAATTCCTTTCCTTTCGATTTGGCTACTGCTTCTCAGCAGTGACAAGGTATGGAAATCCAGGGCTAATGAAAAGATGATCGTGTGGGGTCTGGGCCTGCGCTCTCATTGATAATAATGATATGATTTCTGTTCACCTATCGATCCATCTAATTCTAAAATGAATAATGAAAATGGGGTTCAGGAACTAGGTATACGATAAGGCTTGATTTTGGGAACGAGGTAGGCGGTAATGTCTCCTAAGGTAGTTATTGAAGATACCAAAAATCTGGAAAATGAGAAATAGGTATACATTGTACCCCTCCCCTCATTTCCATCCCATGCTAAAAGTCTGATTTTATCTTAATGTAACCTCTATGTAGCCAAAACAAGCGTTGTGGGGAGAGACCACAAAAGAAAACAGTTTTGATCTACAATTATGGCTAAAGCAATCATTTAGTCCTCTTGGGGGGAGTTTCAAATTGTATCGGATTTCGGTAGCGCCAGAAATGGCCCACTCGACTGACCAACAAAGTGGACTACTGATTCTTCGCTCATCGCTCGTGTATGTGTGTGTGCGTGTATTTGTCCAGGCGCTCCTGGTCACATTTTGGAGGCTTTAACCTTGGAAATTTTGCATGAGTACGCCTCTACACACCATGTAAAAACAGCTTTTTTTCTTCTTCAAGAGAATGCTTTTGGGTCGGGTTGAGGTGGGACTCTATGGTCGTTTTGGACCAACAGTGCCCAAATTTTGTGCTAGTAATTTTTTTTTTTTTTTACATAATTTCAGACAAAGATTTATTTTGGATATTTTTTCGATAACTAATTCTTGTACATGCCCAGGCTACGGTGATTCATTTATGCAAGGTATAGATTTATAATTTTCTTTAAATTCTGATTTTCATGAACTTTTTGACAAAATATTGGCTACCAAGTCACAAGTGTTGTTGAAGGGAAGGATTGCCAACGAAGGCTGAAGCCAAATTTAGATAAACCAAGGATAACATACAAACACAGGATGAAGAAAAAAACCGTCAAAAAACTAATAGAAAAAAAGTAAACTTAAATTTAGATCAGGGGAAACATTTCAACTCAGAGGAAAGACTGTTTCCTCTATTTTTGTTTCTTTTTTTACTGTTGACTTTTAGATTTTTTTATTACTATTCATCACCTTGTCAAAAAAAATTCAGCTAATTAGAAATTTTTTTCTTTGTTTACAAACTATTAGTTTTGGGGGATTTTCTTTTTTTCACTTAAAAGAAGTGTCCTTTTTTTTCTCCTTTCCCTTGAGCAAGGAAAATTTGAGACTTCTAACACACACACACACATACACACACACGCACACACTCTCACATAAGGGTGCACGGACGTACGTGCACGTATACGCACTCACAAAATCAACGATAAACTCATGCATGAACTCATACACGCTCATCAAACACATCATTCATGCACACACGAGCGTGCACACATACAATAAAATGAACACACGTTTAAACGCTCACTCACAAGCATGCATATACATATACATACAGACACACACACTCGAGCTCACGTACGCACAAATACAGACATACACACATGCCTTATCACAAACACATTACACACATTAACAACCACACGAACACACAAAAACCCATAAGCAAACACGTTAGCGCATTCACACACAAATAGAGACTCAAAAACTCAAACACACATACGTACAAATAAAGACATACACATAAAACATACACACACATACAAACGCGTACACAAAAAGACACACACACATACACACACACAAACACATACCAACCACCACCACCACACCACACCACACCCAAAACAATGATTGATCGGTTGGTAAGTAACCTTTTATAATTTCGGTATCAAATTTTGAGTTCCTGTTGGGATTTTCTTTTCTTTATCTTTTCGTTGTTCGTCATCCGAATTTATTTGTGGATAAAGTTCTAATTGTTCTCCCCTTATTTGTGCTGATCAAGTTGAAGAAAATAATTTTTTTTTTCAAAGAAGAAGAAAAATGATAGGATCAGAGTAGATATGATTTCACTTCCCAAAAATGACCTAAATTTGAACGAAAATTTTCGACGGATCTTTCGTACATAGGTGAATGGAATCAGACAAGTTACTCAAAAATAGCAGAAAAAGATAAAAACTGGGTAACACCAATTTTCCCCTCTAAATTTTTTCTGGGCTTACAAGCGGGTCCTGGTTAAAGCTTGATACCCTAAGCAAAGCCCGTAAATAGTGCCCTCAACTGGGCCATCCCATTGCTTGACCGACAATATTTCTAAGAACGAAACGTTCCCGAAGAAATGAAGAACACATCAAATCATTCCAGAAAAAATATTCTTTCGCACGAAAATGACTGAATTCTAAAGAGAACAGACGACAGTTACTTCTTACAAAAATGTCTTATGAAAGAAATGGATTATTCGGAGTATGAATCTTGCTTTATTATTTATTCATTTGCAAAGACGAATTCTTGATAGAAAGTCTGATGACAGAATTTATGCATTACTTCTAATACATTATAATATTTGCAAAAACCTACAATCAAATAACGCCACTGAGAGTTAGAGCGATATGACAATTGCTTGTTTGGCTTTTTAGTTTTATGATTGAACCTTTTGATATGCCTGCACATCTTTACTAGACGCTTTTTGATCGGTCGGTCTGTCGGTCAGTTTCAGGTACGTTAAACATCAGAAAAAAAGGAGGGGAATGTGTGATGTTATCAAATGAGCATCTATTCCGATCATTTTTTTTTTACTAGCTATCATATCATCATAGATCGATAATGTCCAAAGTAAGTATGGTTGTGTGTTTTTTCTAAATGGCCTAAAATCGCCAAGAGTGGCCAGAAATGCCAAAAATGTCCATTTACGATTTATATTGAACATATTACTCGTGGAATATTCCTATATCACAATATTTTACTACAATGAG
>OY735204.1:5189572-5192072 GCA_963457665.1 Thysanoteuthis rhombus | reverse complement strand
TTCTTTATTTCGACGTTTTGACCAAACCAGGTTTTTAATATTGCCATTTCACGCTCACGTTGTTGGATTAAGCATAATCCATACCAATACATATACGTACATTAATATGGATTACAGTTCCTTATTTTTTTAGTGTGGAAATATGGATGGTCTGGGGTGGAATAAAGTATATAAATGAACAGTGTGACTTTTTTCTTATTCTGTAACATTTCCAGTTACTTTTGATGAACCTTTGATGAAATCGATAAGACGTAAGCATTTCATGTGTAGATTTATCCACTAAATGCACTACACCATTTGATATATGTATATATATATATATATATATATATATATATACCATTGCACAGGCTGGGGGTTATTTCACTCATGGGCACGGCTTTTGACACAACAGTGGTAAGAGCTAAGCTATATATATATATATATATATATATATACAAGAAAAAGAGAGATAGAAAGACAGATGGACTGTGGGTGGTACGGAGGGAGAGGCGAAGAGAGAGAAAGAGTTTTTTTTCTCATAAAATCATCTCCTATAACTTCAAATAAGTTCTGTACGTGCACACATATTTTGCCACTAGTGCACAAAGGAAATTAATGTGTGCCCGATGGATTTCTATTTGTGTAAATAGCTCATTGAATTTTTATTGAAAAAATATTGATTCACTATGTCAAATTCAAAAGTGCGATTATACATTTGTCACTGGAAAAGAAATTTGCACAACATAAGATTTTTGCATTCACTGACTACAAAACTGAGACGGGACATTGGTGTGTAAGTGTATGAGTTGATATATCAGTGTATGTATGTGTAATGGGAGGTATATGCGTAGCGTATGAGTTATTAGTATAGAAAATGGAATCAGCTGATTAAGTTTGAAATCTAACTAGAGCTGCTCGTGTACACTTCAAGCTCATTTCCTGAGGAGAGGCATGATATCATTTTTCCCTGTACTCTGTCCAATCATCAGATATCTCTAAAGAACGTCTTGTCACTTGTATGCCATGATGCTTGGCAAAGGAGAGGATGACCGAATGGGCACTTCAAACAAATCTCGTATAATCATCTTATATGCCCCTACATATTACATCCATTGCCAGCCTTGACAGGAAATATTCTTGAAATTATCATATTAATAAACATATGGTCTTTAGAAACTGCCAACCGAACTCTCCAACTGGGTTTCTTTAGTTTTTAAGCTGGTCCAGCTGGCTGGCTATGTATGTATCACATGTAAATGCTGCACCAATGGAGCTAGAGGGCTGCAAATTTCAACATTTTCTCCTTAATATATCTACAAAACACGTTCCCGTTTTTGTTTTTTGTTTTTTTTTAAATTTGCCATGCAAGTGTATGCTAAATCATTTCTTTGTGTCAGCTTGCTTTTTTTCTGAATTCAGTCTTTTTTAGTGATCACTGCCGAACTAAAAGTTATTCATTGATCACCACTTTTTCCAATCCCTCAGTTGATGTACGTCAACTGTCAAATGACATTGACACGTTTCCATTGAGTGACTAACCAGACCTGTTTTTGTGGTTAAGGTCTTAGGTACAAATTATGATTTTGAATGCTGATTTTCTCAAGTTGTGAGCTTTCTAACCTGTGGTCAGACATTTGAAAGAAAAGGCTAAGCTAAAAAATGAGGTGTAAGTGTCAATGTGTGTATCTATATATATATAGAGAGAGAGTTTCATTGTATCTTTATATATGCATGCATGTGAGGGTATGCTTCTATTTGAATTAAGCAATATATGTAACTTTGTTTATGTGTGCATGATGCTTTTTTATGAATACGTATATATTACTGTATGTCCACGTGTAGGATGGTACTTTTTCTATAAACGTATATAATGTACTATATATATATATATATATAGGTATGATACATATGTATGTGTATGTTTATATGTTGGAGCGTTTGCACTTCTACGTAAATGAAGCAATATATATATATATATATATATATATATATATATATATATATATATATATATATGTATATATATATATATGTATATATATATATATATATATATATATATATATATATATATATATATATATATATATATATATATATATATATATATATATATATATCACCATGATTATGTGTGTGTTTATACAATGTGTGTGTTTGTACCCCATTTTGAATGAAACAAATCAATGAGTATGCTCCTATGTAAAGGAGACTATGCATATGCCAGTATGTTTATGTGTGTACGTGTGTGCTTCTATGTAAACAAAGCAATATATATGCCCGTATGTTTATGTATGAATGTGTGCATGTGTGTATGTGTGTGCGTTTGTGTGCTTCTGTATAAATAAAGCAATATATATGTCAGTATGTTTCTGTGCGTGTGCTCCCGTATAAAGCCATTGAAGTGCCCGAATATGTGTGTGTGTGTGTGTGTGTGTGTGTGTGTGTGTGCGTGTGTGAATAAAGTCTTATACATACCTCTGTATGTATATGTTTGTGTGTGTTGGTGTTTTTGTAT
>OY735204.1:5119572-5187072 GCA_963457665.1 Thysanoteuthis rhombus | reverse complement strand
CCCAATTTTTTTAATAGACCACGCTGCCTTACTGCCAAAAAAGGTTGGTCATATGACGGTGTCTATCAAGATACTAATCAGACTCGTTTTGAATATTCAAAAACAATTTTTTATCTTGATTCGTTTTGAAAATCTATGTACCTCCTCGCCTCGTCTAGCCACAAAGAGGCAATTACATGCACATTCTAACTTTCACATGTAAGCCCACACTCTTTAGTTATCAGACTTGTTATTGCACAAACACACAAATATCTAGACAGTGGTATAATCTAGTCATGCAGGTGACTTTTATTAGATTTTATGCTTTCTAGACATTCATTATGACATATCAATTTCCGATGATGATTTGACAGCGTCAATCAAACATAATTTTGTAGTATCTTCAAAAATACTATTATATCTACCACAGCCTCCCATACTTTTTCCCTTTTCAAATATTTTTATTGAATTCTACACATGGTCTAACCCATTCTTTATTCTCTTTTTTATGTTGTGAAAGCAAATTTAGTTTTCATTCAATTGGATGAACATTACATTTCTTTATTGCAATTGTCACTTTTTGGATATTTCGGACTGTCAACTAAGACTCTCATCAAAAGTGTCATCATAGGTTTCTTCAGTTTTTTGGTTGATCTGGCTGGTAGGCTGGCTGGCCAACTGCCTGGCTATCAATGCGTTCATGTATGTATACATCTATCTATCTATCTATCTATTTATCTATCTATCTATCTATTAATCATGCGTAAAGGGTGCACAGGTGGAGCTAGTGGAATGCTAATTTAAACATCTACGCCTCAAACGTTTTTTGTTTTTTTTAAAAATACCCCACTAAATAGGTTTTTTGTGAGGGATTCAATCGTCAATGCAAGTTTATTCTAAATTGATTACTTCATTCGTATCCTTTTTTAATTGATCACCCCCAACATGACATGCACGATATTGGTAACTTTGTGGTTTCTATTGAGAGCCTAATCAGTGCTGATGTCAATAACTTTGAGAAGAGTCATTAACATTTTTGCTCGGACAACTTATTCTCTTCTTCTCTTCTGTGATGTCGTGAAAACAAGATTTCGGCCGATCAATTTCACAGCCTTCACCAGGGAAGTCCTTACTTCCGGTCTCTTTCTCTGGAGTTGCAACCTCAAAAAACGATATTTGACAAAAAAGTCAAAATTCAAACATACCCTCTCTCTGACATTTTTGAATGATGGAGTATTATTATGTATAAGTGTTTTCAGACATATGTCCTCATCAGTTCATTTCCAAACACAACATTTCAGCTGTTGTACCTTACGGCCTTCTCCAGGCAACAACCTCGGGCACCAACATATTTATGACATGAAAAACGCCCTAAAACATTGTCCTGTACAAACAACTGCCTCCACCCAAAATTAACAGTGGAAGGAGGGCATTCAGTCCTTACGCTTTTACGGTAACGACCTCACGTCTTTGCTTTCTGTAAGAACATTGCCCACGACTCCCACCTGAAGAAAGGGTCCCTCGGCCAAAACGTTGTGTTCAAAGAGGAACTGAACTTGTGACACCAGCCCAAAAACACATATAGGGTGTACTGTACGCATTTCTGAATAAAAGTATAACTAATCTCATCTGCCAATTAAGTTAGAGATGTTTATATTTGGTCACGTCTTTCCTGCCTATATATATTTACCGAAAGTTCCCAATAGCCTTCAATCAAATTTTGTGGAACCAGTGGTTGAAATGTCGGGTAGATCCAGGGATTTTTGATTGAGAGATATTTTTTCAGATTTTTCCACACTTTTATATATACGCTCATAACTGTCCACACGATATACCCAAAAGTTCTCAATAAATTCCAATAAAATTTTGTTGAAGGGTGGACGATAGGTTACGGAGGAAGTGATTAAACTCTGGGAGTATGCATGCATAAGCTCTTCTTCTGACATTGGCATCGGCAGAGGTATGCTGTCTCTGTCTCTGTCTGTCTCTCTGTCTCTGTCTCTGTCTCTCTGCTTTCTAGTTTTTTAAAACGTTACTGTAAACGGTTAAACGTTGGGTGAACATTAAAGGTTGGAAGAGATGAAATTATCCGAAAAGTTATGTTTTGGGTTGTTTTTGTTTTTTTACTGATTTCCTTGTTATTTATGGTTAGTCTTGATGATTTCTATTGAGTGACTTATCAGACGAGTCTTATTAAACTTTTAGAGTCAGTGCTAAGTTTGTTTGTTTGTTTTTCCACGGGACTGACACAGATGAGTTTTGGACTAAACATTCAGCCAAACAATATGTTAAGGTTTTTGTGTACACAAAACTGAATTCTTCACCTGTTATTTACCCTTGCACTTCCCAGAGTCAAATGATGGTACACCTTGTTATAACTCAATAACAGTTGTTTCTAATACGCTGTTAGCTAAGATACAATACATGGCCATCACAGTCAATAAGTGAACAACCGTCAGCGTCAGAATTTATAGTCATGTTGAAATTCTATCTGAAAATGAATATGGTCCGAATAAATTTTGTTTTTGACATCATTGATTTTTTCCGCTGAAGATACCTAAGACACGGTTAAAAAAATCTAGAAACACTTAGATTCTCCTGAGTCTATATTTTTCAAATAACGTCGTAAAAATACCCCCCCCCCCCAAAAAAAAGGGAGAAAAAAGAGAACAAACTTGGAAAGTGTATTGTGGAGTGCTAATGCCAATTTTCAAGAAGACAAAATGGTATGGCCAGGAGCGCCAGAATCAACAAATCAACACACTTATATATATATATATATATATATATATATATATATATATACACACATATTATTGTGTCATCCACAGACAGCTGTGTCCATGTATTACATCTCTTCGGTGTGGCTATAGACTTTATCCCATCCAGTACCGCGAGGCAGAAATGAAACCCTCACATCGGACTCAGAGGCCGATATCCTACCTCTGGACTACGAAATTGGGTGGTCTATAAGGCTGAATTTAAGCTATATATTCATTTACGGAGAAACTCCTCTTCTACCAGAGCGCTCTATTCCTATGGAAGAGCATTGCATATGCTTACAATGGATGAGTTACCTCACTTAAAGAGTGCTCAACCCTGAATAGAGGAGCATTAATTATTGCGATATATATATATATATATATATATATATATATATATATATATATATATATATATATATATATATAAAGGATAAAACTCTTCGGCTACCTTTGGTGGCTAAGGTTATTCAATATGAAAGAATTATTTGATTGTTACAAATGAATTGAATGATTTTGAACAGTAAGTTGAAGGACGATTAAAGACAAAGAACAGAAAAGGGATTGACTCGGAGTAAAAATCCCCTTTCAAAGATCTTCTAATGACATTATGCCATTTTTATGAAATTCTTTTGGTTTAGTTGTCACAAATTGGCTCAAGAATTGAATTCTAGTTTCCTTATTATTGAACCTTTCATCATGGAAGTTGAAAATGCTTTAAAGGATTATAATCTCTATGAGAAATGTCAGGTGACTCTCGTGGATGTTGCGAGACTTCATATCCTAAATTGCCAATTTGCAGTCATCTGAGAGATGCTGTGTTTGGAACTGTCTGGGAGCATTTTGTAACCTTTCCTATTGCCTTGGGACATTATGATATAGTTGCTATTGAAGTCCTCAAGTCCCCAGAAAGTTCTTCAGCCGTTGTTTGTTGGTTGTTGGCGACTGCTGCTGGTAAGTCTTCATAATCAAGCACAGGTTTTGATCTCCCTCAATTTTACTATTGTTATCGAAAATTCAAGATATAACCCAATCAGTCCAATGTTTAACAATGTAGTGGTGTTCACTTCAAATGCTTTGTTTATATTATCAGCAATTTGAACAGCATCATGTCCTAATATTAAAATGTACTTGTATATTGGTGTAACTTCTTGAGTAGACACCATTGGCGTTAAGTAATAAAAAAAACTCCAATAATAACAGATCACAGTATATATTTGTTGTATATGATACTGTCGGGCCATTTTCTTCGCCTATGAGTTAATTTGTCCACGTTTTGCCCGCGTGCATTCTAGCCTTCGTTGGTGCTGTTAGTTCTAAAATGTGGTTCAGAGCGCATGTTCGATTGTACTGTATACGTCACATCAATTTTTCTTTACATCCGGGTTGTGTTTTCGCTATCCAATTCTGCGTTGCTTCCTTTGCATCAAATTATCGATCCACCTCGTCCTTTTTGTTTGTTTTCTCCCTGTGGCCCCTTTTGTTCTGTCGAACCAATCAACCAACCAAGCATAAACATCAATAGCATCTGGAAACCTCTCATTATAAGGGACTTTTTTGAAAGCTCTCTCTTGCATCTTTGAAAAGGTCTGTCGAGTTAACAAACACGGTAAGAGAAGATCAGACTTACGTAGAAAGGTTTATCAGTAAGACATGACAGAAGTTAGTACAGTCACGGCCAACATGGAAGAAGATGAAAAGGGTCTCTTTTTATTGCAGTGAATATGATGGCTGCTGCTGCTGTTTGAGCAAAGGTTGGAGTTGAAGGCATGGTGTTTGTCTGTAACCAAAATCCTCCAACTTAAAAAAAGACCAGACTGGAGCACTTTTATGAGGAAGCACCTTCCCATTGCAGTGAAAAGAGAAGGGTCTTGGGATGACCTGACGTTTCCAACAAACTGGTCTCGAGGACTCGACAATTTTTAACGCATTTATGTCAATGTGTTGCGCTGCATTTTCTTGTTTATGTTTAACCAGAAAAAAAGACTATTCTATAATTTGCAATTAATAATTCTCTCCCTTGACAAATGTTTCAGTGGCGTATTATATAAGTACATTTATACTTTACTATTTCTATAGATTTTGCTGTCCTTTTCATCATCAGCAGCATCAGCAGCAGCCTTTTAGTGTCCGTTGATGGATGCTGCATGTTTCGGCTCCATGGGTGACTACTGGGAGGATGCATTCGTTGTATGTCCTTTTTTTTGGACTAATGGGATTTTTATGTCAAAAATTTCTATCCCTCTCTATATGTGCGTGCGTTTATGCGATTGTTTGTATTTTCCAACGATCCTGGTCATCCTGTTTTGTCAATAGATTTGATGTGTCATCAGTACCCCACTAGACCCCTTTTAAATGTTTTTTTTTTTACCACTTCTGAAAAAAAAATTTCGATCTTTTGAGGCCCCATTTCGATGCATAAATCAATAACACCTCGATTATCCAGAATCTAGATTTTTCTAATCATATTTATTCTATTTTAGATGTTTTCAAGTCGAAATAACAAAATGATTTTCTAGAATCTGGATGTTTTTCTACTCATCTTAAGATGTTTCCAGTGGAAAAACGCCCTATGATGCCTTGAATAGAGTTAATCCTAACCATATTTATTCCTCAATAGAATTATTTTACATGATTTCAAATTTTGACGCTACGGTGGTTTAATTATTGACTGTGATGGCGAGTTTACAAAGTTTTTGAGAATGTATATTTTTTAATGATACAACTTGATAATTCTCAGCATGATCATTCTGCCTCATTAGTTTATAATTGAAGTTCGTTTGGACTCGTTTTGTTCTATGTATTCATTCCTCTCCCCATGTGGTTTCAGATAGAACAGAAGGTCTTTTCAAAAACTGCCCGTGGTACACAGACGTTGGTGGATGCCTTGACCCGTCCTGCAAAAGTGCAGCCAGGGGGATGGGAGGTGATGCCTGGATATGCAACACTCCTCAGAGACATTAAGTCTACAGGACAAAATGTTTTGGCTTATTAACCTGTTCACTGCCAAAAGCTCTGGATTAACCATTAAGCAAACGAAAAAAAACCTTTAATCCAGAAGTATTTCAAGCGTAGAATTACTCAAGGTTTGCAAGCTTTGGATAGAGCCAGCTCAATCTTCAAAGACAAGAAAATTCCATTAATCCTAAAAAGAAGGGTATACTACAAATGTATCCTCCCGTTAGTGACCTATTGGCCTGGAACATGGAATCTTGCCAATGGATTTACCCTCAAGCTGAGAACCATGCAACGTGGACAGGAGAGAATCATTCTCAACATCACGTGAAGAGACAGAACGGTATATCAGAAGAAAGACAGGGGTCAGAGATATCATTTAAAAAAACATTAGAAAGCAGAAATGACAATGGACTGGCTATGTTGCAAGTATTGGCTCCACAACGCCCATGATAGAGTGGTCTGGCGAATCTTGGAGAAGGTCTATGTCCAACGGCAGACTCTAAAATGGTAATGGGATATAAGAGAAGTGATTGAATATTGAGTTGGATCAAGGGTCTTACCTTTGTAGCCATACGTCCCCACTTCACCCTTTCTCATTGAATTTCAACGAAAATTTTTCGGAACTTTGAGAAACGGGCTACGGGAAAAGTAATTCAATTTTGGGGAAAATATAGGAATTCTTGCTTCCATGCTTCGTATCCACATTCCAACAACATGCAATATCTCTAAAAGTTCTCACTTAATTTCAATTAAAATCCATGAAAGTGATGGCAATTGACTTTTGAAGAAAAACTAATTTTTTGACGGACAGACGGTCGGACGGATGAAATACCTGCACCACCGTCACCTCCCTCACACGGCACCTTTAGTACAGAAGGAAAGATAGGAAAAAAAAAGCAGAAATAAGGGAACCTGAACTCTTATCTTGATACTGTTTACTTCCAACTTCTAATAACTTAGCACAAACAAGTTTTCTAATTCAAGAATTCCTCTTGACCTCATCTTAAAATAAAGAGGTTATTCCAAGAAAATTGGGAGAGAAGTTTTGTCATATGAAGTAAATTAGATCGGTGTCTCACATGAAGTCGTTAATCCATAAAAAAAAAACAATGTACGGGAAATTTAAAGAAAGGTTTCAGAAAAACAGGCCAAAGTAGGTGAATTATATTTTGACAGGTATAAAAATAGACCTACTCATCAATGGATTAAGCGAGATTGACATAATCCTAAATATTAAGATAATTAGAATCTTATCTAATCCACTCGATAAGGACTTTTATTTTTATACCTGTCAAAATATAATTCACCTACATTAGCCTGTTTTTCTAAAAATGCACGAATATCTGGAAATTATCAGAAAGATGAGGCTGTGTCACTTGGGGAAAGATCAAATATTAATTGAGAAATACATCAAAGCAGTTTGTTTGAAAAAATCGTCCCTCAACAGTTAAGAAAACAGGTTTAGTCACACAATAAAAAAAATCTCTCACGTGACCGATGTCTTTTGGCAGCTTGCCATGGATGGCGTGATCAATTAAAAAATTGGGAAAAGGGGTGACCAAAGAATAAAAAACTCCAGTCTCCTTTTATTGGGTAGTGATCACGAGAAAAATGTCTGAATTAACAAAAAACACAAACTAACGGCCCAATATTGCATGACACATTTCGTCGTGAATTGAAACCACTTCAGAAAAATCTATTTGGGAGGAATTTTCCAAAAAACGAAAACGAACGATTTTTGTTCTAGACATAATAAGTAGTAATTGTTGACAATTCCAGCCCTCACACTTAAGCCTGATCTCAGCTTAATTGGTCGGCTTATGATTTATAGCAGGGAAATACAAACACGAAAATTAGTGATTACTTTCCGTATAGCCGTTATATTTCTTAGTAATAAAGTTGTAAATATATATTATTGGATTCATCAGACGTTTAAACACCTGATGCTCAGATAACCTGACATTTTTAGCCACGTGACTTATTATAAGATAACTTCAATATTTTTTTATCCTATTTAAAGAGCATTTTATATACTTTTTTTATTTATTATTAAGAAATTCAGGGCTTTCACCGATCCCCTTGGGCTATATATCTTGTTGTAGGTTCTTTATCGGGGTCACTAATTTTAGGTTGAGTTATGTGTTGTCATCAACGATGAAGGAGTGACGTTGTATATGTCGAGGTGGAAAGACAGGCTAGTTGGTGTAGAAGAAGAAGAAGAAGAAGAAGAAGAAGAAGAAGAAGAAGAAGAAGAAGAAGAAGAAGAAGAAGAAATAACTTTCTTATCATCCTTGTAAAAACGTAAGTTGTTCATACAAAACATCGTTTTATAAATGGTAAAAACAAGTGTAACATAAACAATAGAAAATATTCAAGCAAAATCTGACCAATTTGAAGTGATATCATTTTCCAAACAATTATCTAATAATCATAATCATCATCAGCCCCATAGAGCTTCTCTAAGATTTGCCAGACCTCTCCACATGGGCGTCACGGAACCAATACTTTCTGTACTTGCGTAGTTCGTCACGCTTTCTCATATTTTGCTGGTCGTGTCTTCGTATATGATTTCTGGGGATCCACGTTCCGAGTCTTAATGTCAAGCGGTTGTCTTACATTCTTGCAACGTGGCCAGCCCATAACTATTTGAATTTTCTAATAGTTACTATGATATCTCTGATTTCTGTCTTTCCTCTAATACACTATACTTAATATTTTTTAGGATTAATGAAACTCTCTTGTTCTTGGAGGTTGAACCTGTTCTATCGAAGGCTTACAATCTTAGCGTGTTTCTCTGCTTGATTTCGTCTTCTTTTGAGGATTTCATGAAGAGTCGTTGTCCTAAGTAGATGGAGTGGTTTCCTTTCTCCTACACTGCGTTTTCTATTTTGATCCTTGTATCTTTGCCCTCAACATGTTTGTTGTACATGACATTTGTTTCGTTGTAAAATGTGGAGACCAAATGTCTTGCTTTCTTCATTCAGTTCGTCTTGCATTATTATTTTGAGATCATGAAAGTTATTCACAAAGGAGACGATGTTGTCAGGAAATCTGAAGTTACCTAGGTATTCGCTGTCCCTTCTAATTCAGGTGTGTTCCCAGTCAAGGTTTCAGAAAATCATCTCAAGGCAGGCCATGAAGAGTTTGAGTGAAGCGGTATCACATTGTATCACTCCATTTTCTAAAAGGTCTGAAAGGCCTCAAAGTCTTTATGTTGCCTGAGGAGAGAACTGCTGTGTCGGTAGATATCTTGATATGCTCTATATAAATTATTTAGGTTTTGTGTTCACAAATTCAAAATACGGTACGAATTAGGGCTTCTTGTTATTGAACGTTTTCCATTACGGATTTGAAGTTGAAAATGATTGGAAAGATGATAATCTGCAAGTGAAATGTCAGGTGATTATGGAAGATGCTGCAAGACATAATACCCCAATTCTCTCATCTAAAGTATGGGGTCACCACTCACATGGAGTATTTCATTTAGTTCAGTAGCGCTGCATAAACCGACACGGTAAAACAAAAATATCGTAGGAATGTAATCGATGGAATATAAATTCGACAAATTAAATGAGCATTCTAACATAAAATTAAACCTGTATACGCCATAGAAGCCATAAAGTGAATAATCATAGCATGCCCGTTGGTGCAGACATGATCATACCAGAGTCCATGAAGATCCATCTGTTTCGTGGAAAAAATATTTTTCCAAAATTCAAAATAGCCATTATTCTAAAAAAAAAGAATTTGGAAATGTTCCTTCAATTCCCTAAAAATCTATACTTGACCTCCCAATCTCAACCTTGTGAAGCCCTTGTTTACAACATTCTGCCTAATAAAAAAAAAAATAATGATAAATCACTGTCAACTTTTCAACTTAATCTTGCCTACCGGAAATTTGGAAGGGTGTTCCTGCGCGTGCGTGTTCCTGTGTGTCTCTGAAACTGCTGTTACTAATTCACAAGAAAAAGTGATACCCGTACCACGAAAATTGCTTCGAGAAAATATTCCTTTCTTTGATGAAAACTGCAACATGCCATTACTTTTCTTTTTTCAAACCTTAAAGAACAACAAATTTCAAAGGGGGATAGATATGAGGCTTGGCACAAGATAGTCTTCGCACACCCAAGTTCCGGTAAATCAGATACGTTTTTTCTTCTATCTGTGAATTATTGTTTTGTTTCTGTTTTTTTTTTGTTTTTTAGGTAACTTTCTTTTCCCAGTTGTATTACAAACTGCACGTATTGTTAAATGGACAAATAAATAATAATGGAGAACTCTGTTTTACAGAACAAGATTATGTCACATTTTTTAGATGCGCTAGCATCTCCAGCGGAGATGGCCGTCACTTCTCCATGAAGCGTTCCTTCCCTGGAGGCTATGTGTTGCCACAAATGAATTTCTTCAATTTGATACACTTTTTCGGCCATGTAAGCTTGCTTCATCGAGAAAATATTATTCATGTTATAACACATGGCCTTCCTATATTGTCATTCTCTCGCAGATTGCCAAATAAACCATAATCCACACCAAAACATCATATATATACATATATATATACATATACATATATATATATATATATATATATATATATATATATATATATATATATATATATATATATATGTATAAATATATATATATATATATATATATATATATATATATATATATATATATATATATATATATATTTATATATATTTACACCTTTACACACGTCTATACGGATTTCGTACACATTGCTTTTTTTTCTCCATTTTTTTTTATGGTTGAATTTGGGACAAAGACGGGTTTCGAATAACAATGGAGCCTCTCTGCGTATTCAGTGATATTTGACTTCATTGCAAGGATATACTGGATATTACTTTTGGCTCAAAACTGTCCTCATTGATTTATCAAGACATAAAATATATCAGAAATTAACCCGGACGCAAGTCGATGCATGTCTTCTCCCCGCCTCCCCTCTTCCACATATATAAATATAAATACACACACACAAACACACACACACGCACACATATTTATATATATGTGTGTGTATATATATATATATATAGATATACATATATATATATACATATATATAAATATATACATATATATACATATATATATATATATATATATATATATATATATATATATATATATATATAGGTGAATCGATAAGTACGTAGCCTAATGATAAACAAAGTACTTATGCAATGCAACAAAAAGCTATTTTTCAATATGCCTGTCTATATTATACAGGGAGAATTTCGAACGGAAACTGTGTTAGGCTACGAACTTATTGATCCCCCTGTTGTTGCACATGAACATACACGCGCATATACAAACACACACACAATTATATATATATACGTGTGAATGTGTGTGTGTGTGTTTATATCTAGGTATATATAAATACATGCATACATCTCTCTCTCTCTCTCTCTCTCTCTATATATATATATATATATATATATATATAGAGAGAGAGAGAGAGAGAGAGAGATTCTGGATATTAGTTTTGACTCAAAACTGTCTCCAGTGATTTATCGCGACATAAAATCTATCAACAATACTCGACAATCCTGCATTGAATAATTTCATTTGCCCTTTTGCAAGTTACACTGTCTGTTTTCAAGAACATCAATCACGACTTTCAAAGATTAAAAGTATTGTGTCAGGAAGGGTATCCAGCTGTAAAAAAAAAATGCATGTTCTGAAAAGTTTGCGATGAATCGGTGCGAAAACAAGTGAGAACTGAGAGTATCGGCGCAAAAACAGGCGAAAAAAAAAACCCAAACCTCAAAATCAATTCAGGAGAGAAAATTGATGATGATTATGGCGGGTTATGACTATATGGGCTGTCGAAAAGCGATCGTAAAAGAGAGAAAAAAAAGCATAAAACATGGCGGAAACATAAGTCTTAACAAATCTTACACACCTCATCTCATAAACAGAGATACTTTGTATGCACGAACATTACATCTAAAAAAGACACCTATAAGAACTAAATCAAAAGAAAGCACTACACAGGTCTGGTTAGTCACTCAACTGAAACTGTCATGCACCCAACGTCTTTTGGCAGAATGTACGTCGGAAGTGATCAATTTAAAAAAAATGGTGAAAAAAAGGAATGATTGTTAGGTGTTACTTCTGTGGCCTTTTGTTGGGCTGTGATCGCTGAAATTGTCGGAATTTTCCACAAAAAAAACAACAAACAAACAAACAAACATGAATGCTGCTGGATACAAACTTACATTGTAAATTGAATTCCACACTGAACACCATCTAAAATGGGAATTAAAAATAAATAAAATCACTTTTTGTTGGCCATGACGAAGTAAAGAATGTATACGCACATTTTCATCCCTCTAGCCCCATTAGTGCGACCTGTATGCGTAGTCAGCCAGTCAGCTAGTCAGTCAGCCAGACCAATTTAGAAATTGAGAGAAACGTATGTTGACAGTTTTGGTTGTAGGTATCCAATATATATATATATATATATATATATATATATATATATATATATATATAAAGAAAAGGGAGTGAAGAACAAAGAAACGGCCGGTAAAAGGAGAGAAATCGTCATAATTCAAGAGAGAAAGTACCGCTTGATTTTGATCTTTACATCACAGCGTTGACTTCTGGGAAGGACGGTGGGGGTAGAGAAAAAGTGGGACTAGTGACGAGCTTACTGCAAATCGTTTGCCGTGAACAACAAACACGAAGCCCCTCTCAAAAGAGCCGGCGCTGCTGATATATGAACTGTTGTCGGCCGGCCCGTCTGCAAAAGCCGTGTACACGAACCAATAAATAATGGTATGCAATAACACTGGTGATATAGCTTGTAACCCGCTGACACCGGGTTCACTCACAGTTCAGGTAGAAGGACTGTTTGGAAAGTCTTTCATATTTCCAACGGCATCGTTATTCATGTGAATACTGTGATATATCGTCTCTTGGTAAGATATCTCTCGCAGAATGGGTGGCCTAGGGAGGAGTGGGAGAAAACAGCGGGCGGGCGGTGGGGGTTCGATATAGGCTGGGTGGGAAGGACACATGACCATACGTCAGAATATATGAGGACACGTGGCTAGAATTTAAGGGGACTTGAGACTTTGTGAGCCAACAATAAGTTTGATAATACATGCATATATATATATATATATATATATATATATATATATATATATATATATATATATATATATATATATATATATATATTTATGTATATATATGTTGCGTTTTTGTATTTTCATAGCCATAAAGATAATAGTATTTGTATGTAATGATGTGAAAAGAACGGACAAAATGTAGTTTTGTTCTCGTGTCAACACACATACAAACATATTTCTCTTTGGTAGACATTATTTTTGCATTTTGCTTCCAATTTCCTGCAGTTTTCATAGCAAAGAAACGTGTTGAAACGAAGAGGCAACCTTTTGTCAACTGCTTTACAACCTTGTTCCTTTCCCATTTATTTCATCTCGCCTTTTTTCTCTTTTCAGCAATTCTGAGAAGGCAACATGACGGAAAATAGATTCACCTCTCTGTGTGTCTGTGTCTCTGTCTCTGTCTCTCTCTGTCTCTGTCTCTGTCTCTCTCTCTTTTACTATCTCTCTCTCTCTCTCTCTCTCTCTCTCTCTCTATATATATATATATATATATATATATATATATATATATATAGTGAGGGGAAGAAGACAATGAATGAGTATTGATGTATTTCATTATATATATATATATATATATATATATGTGTGTGTGTGTGTGTGTGTGTGTGTATAAGTGAAATAATGATAATTTCAGAAAGCTGTGTTTTGTAAGAATGACATTTCATTAATTTATTTCAACGTCCAGCCAGTACATACTGGCTTTTTTCGAGAAAGTATAAACGTATAATGGCGATACAGAGGATGGTTTATAGATACAAAGTCCGTGTCTCGTATTGGACGGGGTTGGTAAATGACCAAGTGGATTCTGGGTGTACAAAGAGACCTGGACTAGGCAGGTTTGTGTGTGTGGTCATCATAAGGATCTTAAATAACTCAGATCCACACCAGGATATCATCTGTTATTCCGATGAAGATTTCACACAACTGGGCCTAGATCTGAATTCAATGTTTATAAGTATTGGATTCCCTGGGTATAAGTACATCATTGTACATCATTTTTGGATCTGGTGAGTTTTTTTATACTAAACTTCTGACCATTTTCAAGAAAACGCAGATGTCACAGAAAACTAAATCTTATCAGTTATGGATTGACAGAGCCGTGTTATGAAAAGTTTTGAAAACAAAAACCTGCAGAGGCTGTGAAAAACGGATAAGTGCATTGTCATGTCGGCCATTTTGAATTTGACCGGCACACAGAACACAAGCTCACAATGGCGTCTCTCTACCCACTGATTGAACCCAAGAGAGATTTTCCATGAAATACTGTAACGTTCTGTTCTGAACTTTTTTATATCAAGCCCGCGCAACCGGGTCAACTACGAACAACGGATTTCCCAATCGATCATACATTTAAGACTTCCGCTTAAAGTTACGGAAAATTTCATATCTGTGTATCTTTGTTCTTTCTGTCAGTGTCTTTTAATGGTCAATTGTTTACTGGGAAAACAAACTCTTCTAACTGGGCTACTCCTTCCGAAGTTAATGGGTTAAAACTAAAAACTGCAACTGTTTACAAGGAGATTCCGGCAATCGATTGAATAACAACACTATTTATATTGTTGTGTGCTCAAGACTAACGATGGTCCATTTATTAATGGCAACAAGTGTCTCATCAATGACTCAAGCACAGTCTGATGTTTATCAAGACGAGGAAGTAACTTCAGTTCAGAAGAATTATTAACTTAAGCCAACAATGAACCAGAAAAGATTGAATCATTGTCAACAAGCATTAAATATAGAAAGTAACCCGTCAAGTGTATCTGGACTGGAACCGAATTTTAGAACTAAAATAAAATCTTTGTAGAAAAAAGTTTGCAAGGTTTTAACTTATCGACTGCGACGTAAGTCGACGATTCTTAGAACGGCATAAATTTCGTGTTGAGACCAGATTCAAATACGTTAACGGTGTTTGTAAAGAATTAAGTGACCTGAGAAGAGAATTGTGAAAGGGAAAATAGACGGAGTCCGTATTAGGGAAATAAAGTTGCTATCTTAATAAGAGGATAATAAGAGAGAGGGAGTAAAATAAATTACTTCCTTTCTTAAGTCTCTTTATGTCTTATAATCTATTTCAAAAATATTAATTCTCGGGATAAACGATGGAATATAAGAAAGGAAGAAAGTGTGAAAGAAAGTAGACTTTACAGTGTCTACAACTTATGTGTACATATTATACGTATATATGCATATAACTTTTTCCCTACCAATGAATTATACTGCATTTTAGACGATATTTTTCCTTTTATTTTTGATGCAATCATAATTTATTTATTTAAGTTTATTTCTTTTCGAATGTGTGAACGGGAATTCAATTGAATAATCAATTGTGCAAGTAAAAACCCAAGTTACCACAGAATTCCCAATCTCGCATCTACATAGTATCCCTTTGAATTTCTTTGCGGTAACGGAATCTGTGACTCAGGTTGGGGCTGTTTATATCTCCCTCACAATAAGTCAACTCCTTTATCTGCAACCTATGGGTAAAATAGCAGGGGAGATTAGACTCTCTAGCCTTTAGGAGGCAACCAGTCTAGGAAAAGGACAATTGATTCCAAATCGGAGAGTGGAGCCCCCTTAAAAGGGTTTGGCACCCAATTTGTCGACCTTCCGACAGTTGTATCGCACTTTGCTTCTTTCTGGACGACATCAGCGAGGCCGAGAGGAAGATTCTGATGACTGGGCATTCCGAAATTTAACAAAAATTAAGATTGGGATACTTAAATTATCAAGAATGAATTAACTAATAAAATAGTTTTAGGCTCCTCAGTGCCAATCAATACATTAATAACACCGTAATTTTTAACGGGTATGTTTTAGTAGATATATAAACATGTCCATTTGTGAAAGAGAGTGAAGATGTCGATGTATATTATAGATATACATTCAAATTAACTAAACCAACCAATTCATTAATCGCTTTTAATTACCAAATTACAATATAAATTCAAACTTGAAACCCAAATGAACTAACCGAGCTATTACAATAGTACATAAACTCACACAAAAAGAAAAAAGAAAGGCAGGAAGAAAAGAAGCGAAAAGAACGAAAAAGAAAAGAAAGGGATCAAAGAAAGAAAAGATAAAAGAAAGAAAAACACAAAAATAAAAAGCAAGAAACGGGGATACAAACGAAAAAAAAAAGAAAAAAGAAAAAAAAAACTCTTTCAACTTCGTAAATGCGCCAACAAAATAATTGAATTAATTTTAATATCAAAGATGACATCAAGACGAGAGTTCAAAAAGTCTCAAAACAAACAGTGAATACAAGTATGAGACAAACAGCGAAAACGTTTCCATACAAGCACTCACACAGAAAAGTAAACCCCACAAAAATATACTTACAGACACATAAGCTAAAATACGTACGGTTAAAACATCGGCAGAATGACCCAAGTTCAAGTAAATTCCTGCCGGAGAAAACGAAAAAAAAATAAAAAGAAGAAAAAACTGAACTATACTTAAATATTAATAAGGCGTAAATTTGGGACTAAATTATTATTATTATTATTATTATTATTATTATTATTATTATTATTATTATTATTATTATTATTATTATTACTATATTTATATTCACTTAGATTTATCGATTTCATTCTGAAAATAGTTTCTTCAGTTACAAGAATGGTCAATTAACGTTGTGATACTTTTTGACATGACAAGGCACCCTGATCCTCTTAGAACTTATCAGTTTGAAATATAATGAAATCATACTGAATAAAAATTATAATGAATAAAATTTCAAACCTTTATTAATGACTGTAAAGAAAATCGAAGAAATTAATGAGTTAAATTAAATTAAATCATCTAATGATAATGTTCAAGGGAGTTAAGAAAACAAAAGAGATGGATTTCATCCTTGTCAGTGTGAAAGATCGTTGAATTAGCTGGAATCAAGGAAAGGGGAAAACATTTGGCTGTGGGCCATTTGTATGACTAAAAGGTAGTTGGATGGGTTGAGAGATTTAACATGGAATGCCAAGGAACAAATTGTCTAAGTATATTCATGGTACAGCTCATTGAGGTGTTACTACCGGCCAGAATGAGGTTTCGTTTCAACCATGTAAATAAGGCTAATTTATCAGATAATTAGGAATAGGATAAGGAAAAAACAAATTGATGGAAGCAAGATGGTATACGCCTGGGAAAATTTACTTTGAGATTAGTCAAATTTGTCTGATTGATAGGTAGTTTGACGGTGAGGGAAATTGAACACTTTATATCAAATAACACATATCTGAAGTAAATTAACGCAATAGTCGATGACTGATAAAATGCGAATAGCATTCATTTCAAACATGTATGAAGGGCCATTTTAGCTTGAATAAATCAACAGAGTGATGGAAGTGAGATGTGAATAATTCAGTCCAAGATTGATGATCTTGAAATATTTTCTCAAATTCTTCGGTTGAATGTGCAGGTTGAAAATCTACTCGAAGTTTTTCTGATCATTCACTACTAAAGAAATCATGTGTTGTTTTGCATACAGTCCGGGATTAAAACTGACATAACGGATTCAATATTCGCATAGGTGAACTCTCAATAGAAGTGACACAAACGCAGGGCAATATATGTTGTTATTCTTATTGAATCCTCATCGTCAAATAAGTTTTGTGAGTAAACTACGTAAACCCTTGATTTCAAAAAAAATTTGCGATATAAATTAACATCCATTTACAATATATTCCGGTATTCTATATAAAATAATACATTTCATGTATTATGAATCTAAAGATAATAAATAAAGTTATATATAAAAATCATAGCCGAAGGACTGGTGATAATGGATCAAATGTTAAATGAGGCATGTTAATATAACGGTTTTGTTTTTATATCCCCGAAACGGTTACATGATATGAACTGATGATCCCAATAAAAAAAATTCACACATAGTACCATGATATCCAATTCTGCATGAATCATGAAAACCACCGAAAAACTCACATGAAAATGCATTAACAATGATATTGGGAAATGATTGACTGAAATCAAATAAGTTTTGAAGAAAATTTCAAAATATTAACTCAGCGTTCGAAGCTTTTTGAAAGTTGAAAATAAAGAAATAAGTCCGATGATAGGGAATTAAAAAAAACTACGTGTAATCTGTGCCTTGAAGAAAAATTGCACATTTTAAAATTTAGGAATAGTTAATACGTATATTTTTTCTTTGCAGCGAACGAAAAATTTGTTATACCTAATTCGAGGTCTGAGATAGATGGCTGGTGTCAACACAAAACAAAATACATTTTGAAAGATTTTTAAAGATTTAAACAATGTAATACCCCTGCTAAAGAACCCCCATGAAAAATAGAAGAAAAATATGAATTAAAAATCAAAAACTCGTTAGTAATAGGAATTAAACGTAAAATAGCTTAACGAGATGATAGACTGTTGAAAAACGAAACAGATTAAAAACTACAAAATACTAAAATGTAAAAATAAAGTTTTACATCACCAGAAACAAGAGAAAATAAATTAGGAAGATGTTTTTCTAAAAGAAACAAAATGATAAAATTAAAAGCATGCTTCAAAACAGACTAATAATACGAATTAAATATTCTGTTTAATTAGACAAACAAATTAAAACATGTATACACAAAAAGGCATAAAAGAATTACCCTCCAGTAACTGCTAAAAGCAAAAGAAGTTACTTGTACTGCAATCTCAGCAATCACACCTTAGATAAAGCAATATCAGATGAGGTGTTGAAAGGTGAATAATAACAATTTACAGCAACCCTCGTATTTAAAATCAAAGTGAAAGTATTTCCCTATAGTATATGAATAATTTGAAGGCCTAATTACACTATCTGACGACCTGAAAATAGCGAAATGAAGATTCAACAATTATCATTGACCAAGTTTCCACATTTAATCGACATATTGTCTGTACTCAAAGTATTGAACACAATAGATAAAGGATTTTTCGAATAAATATATACTTGTGGTATATATTTCCCTTACAATGTATCAGGTCGTTTCAACGATACAGCGTTTAGTTTAATCTGCTTTTCAAAACGACACAATTCCCATTGTGAAATAACTTTGAAATGGGACCATTACTTTTTATCAAACGATATTTCATCAAAATACTAGATATACTCACATATACTCCACAAACACACAAACACACACACACATATGCAGACACACATGTTCGCACGGACATATACGAATACTACGTACATAGCCTTAACTCGATGACACAAGTCTGTCAAATCAACTCTCTCTCTCTCTCTCTCTCTCTCTCTCTCTCTCTCTCTCTCTCTCTCTCTCTCTCTCTCTCTCTCTCTCTCTCTCTCTCTCTCTCTCTCTCTCTCTGGTGATGTAAGTTTCTCATCTTTCTCGACCGCTGGACGAGTTTAAAGAATAAGATCTTATATCACATTTTTTTCAAATTAATTTTTCAAATGAATCATCATTGACTGAGCAGAAATAACCCCCCAATATATTTCTTGTCATACGAATTTCAAAGACAACAATTTTAATGCATTTTTCTTTGTAACTTTCGATATACATCAGTCAATAAAAAGCACCCTTACTTTGGCTACAGCTTTAGCCATTCTTGCTTGGAACACTGAACCCTCGCTGCAAGTACAGAAATTCTAAAACTGTCTAAACTGGCTCTAAGCTTGCTAAAATATTTGAAAGTAGGGAGATGATTCAAAAATGTTCGTTTCAATCTTAATTTAGGTGCTAGAAATGAAATTTATGCAAATCATTTAACTTCACCTCTTTAATATAAACGGAACTGTTAGGAGAACTACATGGCTATGAACTCGACGCATATCGTATCAAGATCTTTGTTCGGGAAGCCAATATATTCATCTATATATAAATATATTTTTTCTCTTTGTGTTTATTTGCCTTTAGATGATGAAACCTCGACATCGTTAGTCAATGCCGTTTTCCAACTGGATATAACGCAACAAATTTCTTATTTCCCTATGCCAGAGCTACGATTGTGTTATTATAAATTTTCTATCTGCCACAAAGAAAAAATATATCTATTTATCATTCAATCATCATCATCATCATCATCATCATCATCATCATCATCATCATCATCATCATCATCATCATCAGTCTCTTAAAGTCTGTCGTAGGACATAGACCTTCCCCATGATCCAGCCCGTTTCTCTTTCATGGGCGTCGCGGAGCCAGTATTTTCTAAATTTGTGTAGTTCATCTCTTCATCTTTTATTTTGTCAGCCTCGGTTTTGCATGTGATCTCTGGGGATCCACGTCGTGAGTCGTGATGTCCATCAGTTGTCTGCCATTCTTGCAACATCAACATAACCTGCCCATTGCCATTTAAGTTTTCTAGTAGATTCTATGATGTCTCGGTACTCTGATATTAATGATATCATTAGAATAGTTACTTACCTCATCGGCAAGAAGTTATACGCAAAATACATTATCATTCCTATCATTCTAAAATATATATACTTATATGAATATATATATATACAGATATATGAATACATCCTTTATTCAGACAAACAATTATAAGGTTAAAAGTTCACTTAAATGTCAAGTTGCTTATTTTCATTTGATTTTTAGACAATTATGAATTTCTCAGTTTTTTCTAGAAACTGTCAGCGAGAACTGTCACCAACAACAATCAACGTATGTTTATTGAGTTTCCAAGTTGTTCCAGACGGTTAGCTAGCTCTATATGTATGTATGTATGTATGTATGTATGTATGTATGTATGTATCACGCGTGTATGTCGCACCAGTGGAGCTACAAGGCTGAAATTTTCAATATTTACTCCTTATCGTCTTTTTTTTCCCAAAATTCTATCTCCAAAAATTTTTCTAAGAGGAGGGGGTTAACGTTTCTGCTGAATTGGACCCTTTTTTAGTGAACCAACAAAGAGTGAGCTTTTTCATTGATCACCCCTTTTTCGAATTTTTTCTATTGAGCATCGCCAACACGGCATGCTATCAAAAGACGTTGGTCCATGCATCGGTTTCTATTGAGTGACTAGCCAGATCTGTTTTTTCTTAGTTTTTTTTCATTTGTCTGATTCGTTCAGAGGGGATTATTTCATTTAATATCGGTTCAATTCTTTCTGTTTGTTTTCTAAATATTATCAAGGTACTTTTTTTTTTATTTTGCTCGTATTTTTCTCTTGGTAACAATGAATCTTGATTGTTATTTCTTTTACTGTTTGTCTCGTGGCACAAAACTTGAAAAAAGTGAAAACTTTTCATTGTAGAAAGAAAAAAACAAAAGAGAGAAAAAATACATACAGGAAATAAAGAGTTTTCTATAAAAATAAGAACCATAAGTTCAGTGATGCGTCCACCCTCCCGTGGTAATATTAGCAAAATAAGTAGAAGGAGGAAGCGGAGGAGGTTCAAGTACTCTTTGTAAATTGGTTCTCACCCTTGTAATCATGAAATATTCTGCAGGTAGTTTTTTCAACAGAAATTGTGAATGGTGACTTTTGTCTTTTTTTTTTTTTTTTACAAAAATGTTTACCTTGAACATTCTTTAATAGAATTGTTAGCATTTTGTGGAAAAATTGATCGGGAAAGTGTTTTTTTTTTAAACGTCACACCTTTTAATGACATCACACTTTTTAGTGTCATCATACCTCTTCCTTCTTATTTCTGTTATTGAACATAAATGGGACCGACCGACCGACCGACCGACCGGAAAAAAGTGTTATAGAGATGTGTGAACGCTTCTAGAAAGAGAGATACAGAGAACAAAGATTGAAAATATAAAAAACAATAATTTTGTAAGATTTAAAGAAAAAAATGAAACCCATTCAGAATATTAATTAATATGATATTAAAGCAAAGAATAAAGAATTTGAGTGAAAAAAAAACATCTGTTCTGGTTAGTCACTCTGGAAATCGTCTTGTGACCAAGGTCTTTTGGCAGCATACAGTGAGCGATTGAAATATTGGATAAAGGATGATCAATAAATAAGTTACTACTGTTACCTGGAGGGAGGGGGGCAATGATCACTAAAAAAAAGTCAAATTTTTTCAGAAAAAAAGCAAGAAAGGGATCAATTTAGCATAAACTTACATTGTAAATTGAACCCCAACAAAGACCTGAGGGGTCAGGCTTTTGTTTTCTAGGTATAATTCGGGGTGAATGGTTATATTTTCATTCCTCTAGCTCCATTGGTAATGCCTGTACGCGTGACATATACGTACATACATAGCGGCCTGTCAGACCAACTTAAAAACTGAAGAAATCCAAGTTGAAAGTTCTTGGAGACAGTTTTGATTGACGGTTTCTGATTAGGAAAACTCAAAAAATATAAATAAAAAGCTTAAAGCATTAAAAAAAGATTTTTAAAAGAGGAATAGATTTAAAAATAATTAGGTAGAAATGAGAAAAAACATTATCTTCTGAAAAATATTTTAAAATGTCAAGAAATCGAAACTTTTCAAATCTATAAATATTACGTTGATTCGTATAAAATGTCGTTTATTTTTTTATAGTAAAATGATGGATGATTTGAACAACAACAAAAAAACGGCAAAAAGCAAATCAAAATGAGACCCATCTGAAGCAATAACCTTTTTTCTGCTATTCTTTGATTATATATGCAATCTCAATGAAGTTTCTCCAGGCTCGGTTATCACAAATTCAGTAAAACCACGAATAATGGTGTCTTTATTATTGAACGTTTTATCACTGATAAAATCAAGCAAAGAATCACCCAAGGATTATAAGCCTTTGGCGAAGCAAGCTTAATCTTCAAGAACAAGAAAATCCCTATAGTTCTGAAAATAAGACTATAAAATCAATGAATCCTCCCGATAGTCACCGATAGAGCTGAAACATGGAACCTAATCAAAAGATTGAACATTTAACAGGGACGATGCAACGTGCACTGGAGAGAATCAGGCTTAACATCAGAGGGAGATGCAGCAAGATTTAATATCAAAAGACAGCACAAAATATATGGGAGAAAACAGGAGTCCAATGTACCATAGAATCCATTTAGAAACTCAAATGGCAATGGGCTGGTCATGTTGCAAGAATATCAGATTGCTGATGGACATCACGACTCACGTCATGGATCACCAGAGATCAAATGCAGAATCGAGGCCGGTGGAATATGATATGGCAAGATGAGCTGGACAAGTTCGGGATATATTGGCTCTGCAACTTCCAGGATTAAGATATCTGGTGATTCTTGAGGAAGGTCCATGTTCAGCGACGGATACAAAGAGGCTGATGATGATGAAGTTGATCCGTGGAGGGAAATGTCAACTGATTATGAAAGATGCTGCTGGACTTCATAACCTTAACTCCGAACTTAGACGCAGTCAGTCTAGAGGCGTGGAGTCTGTCATTGCTATGAACCATTTCATTCACTTCCTGTGGAGCCCATTTTTCCGCCAAGTCATTCGTATTGGTTTGAAATTTGAGGTACTGGTCGTGAGAAATAGACTTGGCAAGCCAAGTTCAATCTCCGACTTGAACCGATACCGGCACTAATGTCCTTGGGAAAGGTATGAATCTAACTCCCCTCCCAACCATGGGTAAAATAGAATATGGTAAAGTGAGTGGCGCCACTACGGATGCTTGGTGACTCTAAGTCTATTTCAAATGTAGCAAAAAACTCTGAGACGAGTAGGAACTTTTGATGTGACAGGGACAGGGACAGCTGTTACTCTTGTCAGTGTAAGGGCATTCAATCACTTATTGGTTTTAGATGAAATGATAAGGTTCATGGGTCGTTGGCGACTACTGTTGATATTTCTCCATCATCAAAAAACAGATTTGGGCCTCCGACGAAGTCTTTTATTTCTATTCATAGAACAGATTACTCCTATCAAACCAACGCTGAGCAGTTTGCAGTGTAACGGCGTTTATGTAAATACTTTGGTGACATTATCAGAAGTTTGACTAGCATTATGTTCCAATTTGAAATCAAACTTGAAAATTGGTCCAATTCCTTGTGTAGACGTCATTGGTGGCATTGGCTCGAGAACCTCCAATGATAAGCAATTATATCTTTATTTGCTTCAAATACGTTATTAATTCTCAAACTTTGAACATTTTTCTCTTTAATGTTAAAACAATATTTCATGTGAAGAAAACAAAGACAAACATCCATGCCAAAAAAGAGGATAACATCGTATGGATATAATTCTCTTACTTTCTTCTAATCAATCAAAAAATATGAGTCACCCAATAGAAACCATCACGTGACCATCGTCTTTTGGCAGCATGCTGTGTTAGGGGTAATCAATGAAGAAGTTACTTGCCTTTTGTTGGGTGCTGATAGCTAAAATAATGTCCGAATTGAGAGAAAAAAGTGTAAACACTGTCAGGCACAAACTAGGGCCCAATTTAGCAAGAATTTGCATTGTAAACTGGCCCCCTCTAAGAACTTTTTTGAGGTTGGGATTTTTTTTTAAAGTTTCCTTTAGATCTAATAAAGATCAGATGTTAGAAAGTTCAGCCCTCTAGCTCTACCGGTGCAGCCTGTACGCGTGATACATACATAACCAGCCAGCCAGCCAGCCAGCCAACTGCACCAACTTGAAAACTGAAGAAACCTATGTTGACAGTTTTGGTGACAGTATTGTTTGATGGTCTCTTACATGATTACCCAATTAATGGACACCCCGAAACCAATGCATATATATTCAATCCGCTTAGGAACCTTCTGTAGCAGATCGTCCTCAGTGTCACAGAACTTTTTCTGATCGTAGAAATCGAATCAGGAATTTCTGATTTAATTTCTAATTTAATTGTTGAAGTTCCTCTCCTTAGGAAATTAAAACTCATCTCTACTCTACAAGCCAGTGAAAGCATATATCTCATTTTGTTCTCGACAGCAAGGTTACTATTCTTCTAATCTAATTGTTACAAGCTGAAGGATTGATATGAGTATTTCAACCTACAATTAATTTCATACGATAGTTTATTCTTACTGTTGTTATGACTGTGAGTCTAATTATATCAGTGAGTACAAAAGACTGAGAAGTCATGCATATACGGAAGTGAAAAGAGGTAGGTTGAATATCTGAAAATTCTTTTTTTGGCAATTGAGTGGTGGGACAACGGAATAGATAACCAGAAAATGTAGTGCTATCAACAGATGTAAATGAGTATTAAAAGAATTATGATGTTTATTACACCACCACTGACGCTAATATTTAACGACTTCGATGTTTTTGTAAATATGATTATTTAATGTATGCTTCTACATACAAATTGTAAACTTTTCTTCCACATCTAATGTTACAAATATTATACATAATATCTCCTTACTTATGTAATCATTTAACAAAGTGGACTTTCTTTTATTCCGAAAAGACTGTAAGAAACTACTTGCTGAAAATTCCATAACTAAAATGAACTGGACTTTCATGTTTACAGGTACACTACATAAAAAGATAAAATAAACTGGACGCTTAATGTCACATCTCTGCTAACTTTGAAAATAAAGACAACAAGCCTGAAATTAGCATAATTTCGATGAAGGGACTAATGGTTTTTGTAACTATTATCTTACTATAATTGGAGGAATATCTGTGGGTGTGCGTACTCGTACGTACCAAGATTACTCAAAAACTGTCCATTGTGTATTCGCACCGAGATTTTTCAACAACTAGCCAATTGTATTAGTCTGCACACTAGGCATTGCAGAGTCAAGTTAGAAGTTGTTTAATCAGCGTTTTAGAGAAAACTTATAAAATTTTTTTTTTTCAAAAAACATACAGCCCAGGTCACACTCCTCCCCTTGCATTCCGAGGTCACATTCCTCCCCTTGCGACCCTAGGTTTCCTCAATTCATCCCCAATTTTGAATTGCCCTCTACTAAGTGTTTTCACCATTATACTTTCTATTATGCAATCTACCCCTGACTAAAATTCCTCCCACAATTGCCCCCTTGACTGAAGTTCCTCCCCTTAGTAAATCCCTCCTCTGAGATCCAAGTGACTACCAACTTAGAATCACAGTACTAGAGAAATCCTGAATAATCAAAAACCGACTTGATGCTATGTTCACAAAAGCCAGTTTATACCAGGCAATTCCAGCTGACCTTCAGTTGTTTATGTTATACGAAATCTTGGCATCAAGGTATTTCTTTTGTCCCCGGTGGGGAAAAAAGCCGGGGGGTATCATTTGGTATGGATGCCTGTCGATGCTCCATTGTCGTTGTCTCACGTTTCTCAATTGGATAACTTCTTAATTGTTCAATTCTTATTATTGAATTTTGATTTTATTTTCGTATGTAACAACAATAACGGATGACAATGACCTGACCAAAAATCAGTGAAAGTTATGCACTAATAACAGTGATACAGTGACGTTTGTGAAAACCGATGGAAAGTTTTCAAATCCCATTTACAGGAACTACTAATAAAAGAGTTGAAATGGGACGCGTAGTTTTGGAATTATGTTGGATAATGATAATCAGGAGAAATGAATTCTGTTTTCTTTACCTTTTAGATTTTAATGGGGTAAGGGTATTCAACCTTAGAGCAACCAAGCTTGCTCAGTGATAAATCTCAATGAAATGTTGTATGTTGGCTTGTGGGGAGATTCTGTCCGAGGAATGGGGAGTTATGACCGATCAGACTATTTACTTTTCATAGGCAAAAATTGTATTTTCTTTTCTCCTTATGATTCATCGGATTGTCAAACTTTTGTCCAAATGTAAGTCGACTGTGTTTTTCGCTCAAAACAAGAACAAGAATAATCCTCACCATATCTAGGGTAGCTAATTCTTCACTGTTTGCATATCCGGTCTCGTTATGTATAAAATTAACATTCCTCTACGGGCATTAAAAAATAGCAATCATGTGATTGCTAGACGCCTCTCTTACTAACTGAGCCAAATTGACAAGTTTTATTTATCTACTAATTCATTTATTATATATACATAGAATACAAAAGTTGCAGTACCCATCTCCAGTTGGAATAGAAGGAGGGATGAAGTTTGAGCCTGCAGCAGATGGGCGTGTTTCAATTTAATCCACTTGGTTTTAGTTCATTTTTAACATTGACGTCTTTTTCAGATTGTTAGATACCGTCAACTAAAGCTGTCACCAAAAACTAAATTAATCATACAGATATGCAAGGGTTTATTTCATTCTTATAATTAAGTACATTTATACGATAAAAATATAATAGTTTTATGATTTTTATCTATTATATATATATATATATATATATATATATATATATATATATATATATATATATATATATATATATATATAACACAAAAGTTGTTGTAATCATCTTCATTCGGAATAGAAGTGGGAGTGTATTTTGGCCATGTACCAGTCAGGCGTGTTTGATATGTTTTCTTTCAAGATGGGACTATTGCCTTCTTGTTATTGTCATCATAGTTGATTGTTCGACCTCTGAACCTGACACCTGTCTTCATACAAGACTACATCGAACATCAGTTGATTGATATTCTGCCTCCCAGGTGTGTTGTTTGAGGTGCTTTGATCAGTCAGGCATAGGGTTGCCAAATAGTTGGAAATGGTTCGGGCTAAAATCACGCTAAAATGGCCAAAAATTGCCAAATTGAAGAAAAAAAATTGTTTACAAGATTTTTCAACACTGCTATAGAAAACAGAAAGAAGAATTTATCAATGATTCTACTACAGCAAAGATTCAGATACGTCATCATCTCCATGATCCATTTTTCTTCTTCTAATAAGCCTAAAAACACTTGCTTAACCTTCGTAACAGTTGTTTAACCAGGATGAATGACACCATTCCAAATTAAAGAATTCACCGTCTAAATTATTTTACCTGAAACTTTCCAGTATACCCCTTTGATCTAAGAAAACCACTCGTTAGTCTCACGTGGAAATTGACACTTTCCCCTTGAGACACTCAACTGAGATATTAATTAACACCTGAAAATCTATTTCCTGCTTCAGCCCTAAACCAGGACGACATCTGATACCCCTTTGATGAGCTCACACACTCCCAAGCCCTGCCCTGGTTTATTTATACACTTAATATCCGCTTAGGTCAATTATTGCCCCCACAGCACGTCAAGATACAGACTCTATATAAATACACTATATTTCCATTATTCTTTACTTGAAAAGTCAGAATGCACTGCTGCAACGCAAATAAACACACACACACACAAACTCAAACACACTCATATATATATATATATATATATATATAATCATTTCTCAAGGAGAGGAGGTGTTTGATCAACACTGCTGGGGAGCAATGTTAAAATGATTGTTTTTCTTAATCCCCCGAACGTTTACATCGGGAATAACCTATGATCTCCATGGGAAAACACAATAATATTTAATTCTGAGTAAACATGACACCCCTTTGGAAATTTTACATTGATTATATCAACAGATATTTCTGAAATAATTGCTTGAAATAACTTTAAAATGATTATAAAAATCTATTACACCTGT
This sequence comes from Thysanoteuthis rhombus, assembly GCA_963457665.1. NCBI lineage: Eukaryota > Metazoa > Mollusca > Cephalopoda > Oegopsida > Thysanoteuthidae > Thysanoteuthis > Thysanoteuthis major. The sequence continues at coordinate 5,158,795 of OY735204.1, read as the reverse complement.
AAAGCTTACAGAATATATATATATATATATATATATATATATATATATATTATCAGGTCACTCCTCTGAGGTAGTAGCAGATCCCGATTGTCAGCATACATCTGCTCCTGTTGGTGTGCCTAGGATCTGTTCTCAAAGCTGTAAAAACCACACTGTTCTCCTTTGAAGTGAGATAGTCATCTCAGACATCAACCAACAGCAGAATTTTTCACCCAGTGGTTAAACCATAATCCAGCCTTCCAGACACAACAACCCCACAAAGGGGCAGCAGGCCCCCATAGCTAGCTCACACCTGTGAGGGCACGCTCACGACCTTGGAGTCCAGATCCTATCTGTGAAACCTCGGTGGACTCAAGGGTGCAAACTCTTGGTTTAAAGGATATGGTTCACCTTAGGCAAGCCGGCTTCACTTTAAAAATCCGTTGCTCAGGCTGAAATCTTATTCCAAACACTGGCCGTGCCGTCTATGGTCCAATTACTGTGGAAAACAATGCCGACTATCTTCGTTCGCGAATCCAAACCGTTCATTCATATGACTAGAATGGAAATGGAAGCCTCCTTACAACAGTATGTTGCTGATAACAAATTGGCATGGTTCCTATCTGGAGACACTGGAACTCAATATCCAGCGTTTTCAAAATGAATTGATATTTTTCACCCAGGAGAACAGAAATCCCTCAAGGATTCGGTAACCTCGTAAAACGAAAAAGAATTTGTTATTCTTTGAAACAAACTGCTTGATATTACGCTTCGCTGAATGGCCTGTTCATTACCATGCCAAAATGATTGGTGAAGTTTCGATAATCTCAAAGAAAACAGAGTGCCTACGTTACAGAAGGACATTTATTATCCCGTTTTCATTACCCTCCCCCCCCCCACTTCTTAACATGGGGGTTAAGGCTGCAGTTCCCAAACTGTGTGCCGTGGCAAGACTATCATTCTTCCTGCTAAGTGTCAGCATGTCTTTGGGTACGTCTCTGGTTGGTCCTGATCACGCTCCAGGCTACAACCTTGAAAATTTGCATGAGTACAAAAATTTGTTTGTTTGTTTTTTTTCTTCAAAAAGTGCTATTGGTTGTCTCTGGGTCATTTTAGTCCAACTGTGTCAAAATATTGAGCTGATATTTTTTAAGATAATATTAGATAAAATAAATATTTTTTTTAGATCATCATCATCAGCAGCAGCAGCCTTTTAGCGTCCGTCGTTGAACATGGGCCTACAATGAACCAATACTTCCTGAATTAATCTAATTCGTCAGGTCAACATTTTTTGCCCACTACAGTATTCACATATTATTCTGGGAGTGTTGACATATATCTTCATCTAGCCAGTTTATTCTGAAATTGTCTAGTTCACCACGCCATCTTTTTTTTACCGGTCACAGATTCGCATATGATCTCAGAGAGGACTCATGTTATAAGTTGCGATGTTCAGCAGTTGTGTCCATTGTCCATCGAGTTTTCCAATACAGTTTACGATGTGTCTGGCTCCTGTTTTTCCTCTCATATGCTGTGCTGTCTTGTGATCTCTCCATGTGATTCTGGGCATGATTCTCTCGTGTGGACATTGCATGGTTCTCAGTTTGATGGTCAATCTTTCGGTTAGATTTCATTTTCAGTCCCGTAGGTGACTATCAGGAGAATGAATTGGCTGTATACCTTCCTTTTCAGAACTAAGGGGATTTTCTTGTTCTTGAATGTTAGGCTTGTTCTCTCGAAAGCTTGCTAACCTAGAGTGAATTTTCGTCTGATTTCTTCTTTCCATAACCGTCTCCCAGGTGTGTCGCATGAATCTTTCTAAATACAGAATCGTGTATTTCAAGTCTTGAACCAGTCTGGTACGGGTATTATGTCAGCTCTGCTTCCGTCATCGATTTGTCAACCACGTTTTACCACGGGATTTTGAGAGATTCCAATCTTCATTACTACGTCAGAGTTTTCATGTTTTCAATTACTTAGATATGTATAGTCTAACGCAATAATGTAAATCATGAATTATTTCCGAATGGATTTTATCTTCTATTTATATAATTAACAGTGTGATTATTTGTGTTTTTCTGTTTGTCACAATGGATTCTCCCATTTGAAAGTAACGATTTCACAGATAAAAATATGAATATTAAATCATATATATATATATATTTACATATATGTTTGTGTGTGTGTGAGTGTGTGTGTGTGCATGGATGGATAGATATATATGTGCGTGTGTAAACTTTTCATCTTTAACCGCTGATAAGGACATTTTATAAGTCAAAATTTATATAGTCTTAAAGTATCCACGTGCCATGCTGTTATCTTATCTTATATTACGTTGAATGTTATTTCAATGTTTTCCAATAACTATTTAAAACTTGATTTTAGGATCTTGGTGGATGTGATTTACTTATGTTTTTATATGTACAGAAATTTTATCAACAATACTTACAATAGATTGGTTTATTCACTGTTGCAGGGTTTACGTTGTCCATGTATTCTGACATTCCTATGTATCTATCTGTCCATTAGTCTATCTGGACTTTGCCCAGCCCTTGCTGCTCTAAAAAGAAACTTGAATTTCTTTTTTTGAACTTCCTTCGGAAATAGATTTTTAGATTGGGTTCAGTACGCAATGTAAGTTTATGCTAAATTAGTCTCTAGTTTGTGCTTGCTTGTTTTTTGGAAATTCAGATTTTCCCACTTTTTAATCGATCATCCCTAACACAGCACGTATGGTTAGTGGTGATTCATGATTCACCTTTGAATGCCAGTTTATTTTTTATTTTCTATTTTTTGGGTGGGGGGTCATCAGCTGTTTTATCGTGATCCTGTTTATATACACAAACACACACATATGCATAAAACATACATGTATATATAACACAACACGTATAACACAAACACATACATAGATAACACATACAATACTCTCACACACTCACTCACTCACACACTTAACACACACACACACACACACACACATATATATATATATATATATATGACACACTTCTATCATTGATTGATTTAGGCAATGATTTAGTATGAAATGGAACGAACATAGCAACTTCGTTTTATATTTTATTTTCTATTTTTGGGTTCATCAGATGTTTTATCACAGCCCTGTTTATACATACATATATATAAAAACATTTACACCTCTGCACATATAAATGATACACATATATCACTGATTTAGTATTCAATGGAGAGAGCATAATTCACAGATGCTCTTTATTTAGAGTTGCCTCTTTTTCCCGCCAATGGATCAAACATGTGGGAGATGAATAGAATGGTTTGTTTGTTTTTTTGGAGAGAAAATTCTCAAACCTTATCCACAGCCCTAAGCCATTAAGGACCTATTCCTGTACCAGCCACCGACTGCCCACTGCCTGTCCCCTATCTCCTTTTTCTCTTCATCCCTTCCCCCTCTTCCGCTTTTTCGTCACTGGGAGATCTCTCTTCATTTGGAAAACCATCAACCGAAGCTATCAATTTTCATCCATTTTTATGACATCTTTATTTACAGACTGATTGCAAGACGGAAGGGAGAGAAAATAAAAGAGAAGTTAAAACTAGTAGCGGGCACAGCTTAAGAAAACACTAAACCAATAAATCGCTATATATTTAGCGGAAATAAAGATAACGACAAAAAGCTAACCTTTATTATATGAATTCACCTCCAGTTTGATCTTTTCTCAAAAGCCTGCGAACGCAGACCTAGAGAGCTGGAATTGTAATATGCTGTATTTTAGAGAGAAAGCTTTCCAAAGAATTATATTATTCCATATGCCAACATCAGATCATGATCAAGGTGTACATAAATAATTGAATGAATAAATGGAATTAAATAATAATAATAATAATAATAATAATAATAATAATAATAATAATAATAATAATAATAATAATAGTGGTATCAGCACAAGTCAGAGGCAGTTTTGGAGAATGACAACCACAAACTACTCTGGGACTTTGACATCCAAACTGACCACCTCATCCAGGCAAGAAGACCGGACTTAGTAATAGTAGATAAAAAAAGGAAGGCCTACCAAATAGTAGACGTTGCTGTGCCCGCAGACCATAGAGTAAAAAAGAAGGAGGGTGAAAAATGGGAAAAATACCAGGACCTAGCAAGAGAGTTGAGGAAGATGTGGAACATGAAAACCAGGGTAGTACCGGTCATAGTGGGAGCACTAGGGACTGTCCCCAAAACGCTGAGGGTGAGACTGGAGGAGATCGGGATTAGGGGAAGGATAGAGACCGTACAGACCACAGCACTACTGGGAATTGCACGGATACTGAGGAAGGTGCTGGAGATATAAGTACTGCAACGAATTGTAGCTCTGTCATGATATGCGAAAGAGGGAGGAGACGTTAGCTGAAAACCTGAGGAGACTTATTGTCACTCAGCCTTCAGCGATAACCACTGGGCAACCGGTGTGAAACTGTAAATCGCAGAATTACTGCGACCTACGAGTACTAGGAGAGGAGGGCTGGAGACTTGAGGAGACTTGCTGTCACTCAAACTCCAGCGGTTACCACCAGGCAACTGGTGTGAGATTCCAAAATAATAATTATAATAATAATTCTTTTAATGTCTGTCGTTGGACATAGAACTTTCGTCAAACTTTCTGTCGTAAGCGTCTCAGAGCCAGTACTTTCTGAATTTGCACTCTGCCGGCCTCGGTAGCGCATGTGATCTTGGTGGATCCATGTTGTGAGTTGTGGTGTCCATCGGTTGTCGGTCATTCTTGCAACATAGCTAGCTCATTATCATTTTTAGTTTTTAATGGATTCTGTAATGTCTTGGACTCCTGCTTTCTCCCGGATATATTGAGCCGTCTTGTGGTTTCTCCATGTGAGGTTGAGCATAATTCTTTCGCATGTACGTTACATAGTTTTCAGTCCATAAGTGAATATTTGGAGGATGCTTTGGTTGTATACCCATCTTTTTAGGATCGATGGGATTTTCTTGTTTTTGAAGATTGAGCTTACTCTAAAGAAGGCTTGACATCCTTGGGTGATTTTTCGCTTGATTTCTTCTTCTTTTGAGGGTATTGTGGAGATTAGTTGTCCCAGACGTAATGGTCTACTTTGTCCCGTTGGTGTCCTCTTTATGTATAAGCACTAACATATTACGTTTCTAACTCTCTCGGTCTGTTTTACGGATTTTAGAGAAAAAAAACGAACCGACTCTAAATCTATATACTAAGTTATCCTTTCTTACCCTAAATTATTAGCGAAGTTAGTGGTTAGTTGCTTTTATCAAAAAAAAAAAAAAATTTATTTGAGTTTAGCTTCGGTTTGTTTTTTCTCTAAAACCCTTGAAGTAAACCTTAAGAGCTGAAATTTACTACGTTGCAGTTTAGAAACAGCTTTAAATAAACTCTCTAAAATAGTTAGTGGTTATCCTTCATCGCACAAAATCATTAGCAAAGCCAGAGATCAGTGGTTAATCTTGATTGTTCTAAGTTCTTAGCTAAGTTAGTGGTTAGTGGTAATCGTCCTTTGCGCTAAATTCCTAGCGAAGTTAGCGGTTAGTGATTATCCTACCATGGGTTGTCGGCAATTTTTGCGATCGCTTGGCAGCCATTATTGTTTTATTATTAACATAATCAAGAATAATGCTAGACGTAAAACATTTGTTGATTTAATTGCAGGAATATTAAGATAGAAGATGATATAAAAATCGAGATTATCTTCTCAAAGAATGAACAATCTGAATGATGCTAATCGTGATACATTTGCTAATTTGATTGCTTTTTTACAGATCCAATGTATGGATATACTTTATTATTTTCTTATCCCTTAACAGCAGTTGTATCGACTCAAGAGTTCAGATTCCAGCATGATTTCAAATTAAGACAAAATGCTATCAACAATGTCAACAAAGGAATTGGAGTGAACATCGCCACATTGCAATTTTTATAAACAATTATTTTTCTCACAGTAACATTCTGCATGAGATCAGTTGAATTTTCCTTCAGTGTTGTGTTTTTCATCATTCAACTCATGTTTCAGTAACTTATTGATATTAGGAGAGGTCATTTTCCTCCAAGTGCTGATTTACATTGAATCTGATTTCATTAAGTCATCGACTTCCTTCCTTACACTAATAACTCAAAACTCACCGAACACTCTTTCAGTGTATTGGATTTCTATTCACTTGTAAGCTTTCATAATCCCGTAGCAAAACCAAGAAGCAGTGTTGTAACGCGTCAAAATAAGCTAAAATGGAAAAAAAAGAATTGAAGATCGAATGGTCAAAAGCATGTCTTGTCAGATGGATAGTTCTATGTTTACTGACACTCACTCTGTCTTGGCACAGTGTAGAGGTGTGTGTGTATCTGTCAGATGTGCGATGATTCACTCCTGCCTTTTAGTAGATAGGAAATGATGTCTAGCCCAAACACACTTTTACTTGATTGCTTTTATTTTCATTTGGTACGTAGAAATTTATCTTGTGGCCACTGTAGATATATTGATAGATATTTTGTCAAAACATTTGTTGATGAATAAAGTTTGGAAATAATGGCGGCAGTGTTTATGGTCAGATGGAAATTGAAGTGTTCAAATGTCCCCTGTCACAGCAAGACATAAGTTGCACTGTGAAGACTCTGAACTACAAACATCAATAAATGTTCAAAAGGTTTTTCGAACGATTCAACTCCTTGTCGTTAACTCAATCTTTCAGCTGATTCATTCTACGGCCTTTTTTGGCTGAAGGTGATGGTTTTAAACAGATTCTCTTCTCTCCAATGATGGCAACGCTTATCATGTAGGATTCAGGTGTTCTCCTTTACGATTCAAGCAACAAGGAGTTCAATCACCTGGAAAACTCTTTGGATGTCCATGAACCTTCCCGAAATCACCACAATCATCATCATCAGCAGCAGCAGTAGCCTTTCAACGTCTGTCATTGGACATACACCTTCCTCAAAATTCGTCAGATCTCTCTATCATTGGTGTTACGAAGCCAACACTTTACAAACTTGTCTTGTTCGTCATGTCAGCTTGGGGGGGGGGGGTGCTGAACACAGTTTGGCATATGAACTCTGGGGATCCGCGTTGTGAGTCGTGATGTCCAGTGGTTGACTGAATTTTTTACAACATGACCAGCCCACAGACATTTGTATTTTCTCATGGATTCGATGATATCTCTCTTCTTTTTTTCTCTTATATACTGCGCTATCTTGTGATCTCTACATGTGATGTTGAGCACGATTTTTCCTATGTACATTGCACGGTCCTCAGTTTGATGGTCAATCTTATAATTAGGTTCAATGCTTCAGCTCCATAGGTGACTCTCGGACGGATGCATTGGTTGTATGCCCTTATTTTTATAACCAATGTTCTTGTTTTTGAACGTTGTGATGACTCTACCGAAAGCTTGCCAAGACCATATCAACTAATGTATTTCTTGTAATCGTAGGATAATTCTCTCCAGCTGCAGTCAATAATTCATCAGGTTTCATAGCATAAACCCCATCTTCAATCTATCCCCATAAGAGCAAATTAGATAAGAGGTCTTGTTGATCACTCAATAGAAATACTCGTGTGGACAACGTCTTTTGACAGTATGCCGTGTTGGGATGATCAATTTAAAAATTGGTAAAAGTGTTGATTAATGAATAACACAAGTGAATACTACCGGGCAAACTATGGAACCAATATAGCTTAAACTTGAGTTATAAATTTAACCTTCGATTAGAGTAAATTTTTTTATAGGGGGGTTAAAAACTGTTCCTTCTAGCAAGCATTAAAAGTTTGGATTTTCAGTCCTTTACCTCAATTGATGTGAATAGTATACATACAATAAGACATACATATAGACAGACGGACCAACTTCAAAACCTATGTAGATGTTGACAGTTTTGGTTTACAGTTTTTAATAACATCAGCTCTTGGGAATTTTGGTATTCAAAACTGTCCCATTGTCCAGCAGCCTACAAAGAGATAATCCGATTCAAAGGGGAGCAACTAGGAAGTTGACACCAAAAATACAACCTCGATATACAAAATAACAGATGAGACACGACCGGTCTAATTGGGTAAGTACTCTAAGAAGTGATTACCCGTTCTAGAATGAATGACACCCGACGAAGGCCGGGTGCACAACGGAAACGTTAAGGACAATTGCACACAAACAGGAGGAAAACAGTCCAACCATATCTTACATAATGATTTTCACAATGCATCCAATACTTATGCACTCACTTCATGTATAACGATGCTGTCTCAAGACTTGTTCTAAAAGGAAATTTGGCTTCGTCATGGGTTTTAGCAGAAAAAAAAATTGCCAACAATGAATCCCAATGTTGCCAACATAAAAAAAATATACGTTAGTTTGACTGCCAACGAGTGCTAAAATATGCTAAATTTAAAAAAAACAGCCAAAATGATAAAAAAAAATGCACAAAGAGCTGAAAATGGCCGAAACTTGCCATAATCTTGAGGTACTTCAACGCTAATTTAGCAATTTTTCTACTGCCAAATTTCTACTTGTCAAAGACGGAATTCCATCCGATGACAAAGATTTAACATTCTTACTTCATCCTTCATTCCTCATAGAATGGAATCATGTTTTGGATTCTCTGTTTGGTTGGTTTGATCAGAATGGTTAATGATGATTATTCAGAAGCCTTTCGCCAAAGACCAAAGCCATTTAAATTCCTTTGACATAAAGCCATAGTAAACACATTCATCAAAAGGTCTGGTTAGTCACTCAATAGAAACTGTCAAGTGACTAATATCTTTTGACAGCACGCTGTGTTGTGGATGATCAATTAAAAAATCGGGAAAAAAAAACGATTAATGAAAAAGTTACTTCAATCGCTTTTCGTTGGGCAGAGACCATAATTTTTTTTCAAAAAACAATCGTGAAAACTGCCAGCACAAACTAACGGACTATTTTAGCAAAAACTCACGTTGCAAATTGGACCCCCACTTTAACCCTATTTTTAGGAAAAATTTTGAAAAACAAAAACAAAAGAAGTCTTTTTCAAACATAATGAGGAATAGATGTTTAAACTGTCGTCCCTCAAGCTCCATTAGTGTAGTATGTACTCACCATGCATGAACGCATACATAAAAACAACTGGTCTGTACACATGACACAAACATGAATAGACAGTCAGCTAGCTAACCAGATAGAGAGACTCGCTTAAAAACTGAAGAAACCCACGTTGACATTTTGGTGACAGTCTTGGTTGACAGTTTCTAATCGTAGACAAAAAGGCACACAGCCACCCAAAGATTCGAGTTTCTCTCGGCTTCTCAATACTTATATTTTGTACTTTTTGTTGTTGTTACTAAAGGTAATTTTGGAAAGTATACAAAATTTTCCACGTCTTACTATATTTATTCTTTTTTTTTTGTTTGTTTTACTTATTTATTTTCCATCTAATGTATCCAATCTGCTAACTGAATGATATTGGGATATTTCATACGAACTTGCCAAATATCTTCTGGTGTTAATTTTGAGTAATTGCAATATTAGTCAAGCTGTTGTTATGTACAAAGGAACTATTTCAAGAATTCCTCTATCTCTTGCAGACAGGTCATCAAATAATTCTAATTTTCTTGCGTTACTACCTTCGTAAGTAGGTATGTAAAATACCCGTGGGTGCTAAATACCTGGCGCTACAACAGATCACCAGGGTTAGTACTGATTAGCTTCTTTTTAGGGGGTCTGAATCAAGTATTTTGATCCCCTAATTGTAAACCTTTTATCGAGGATTGTTAGTTTAGTTTTTCTCATTTATTTATCTATTTCCCTAAGAATGAGTCAATGGACATCTTTGTAAACAATTTACATTAACAATACGGGTTCACCATTAAAATACACATTAATTCAAGTTATATAAATGTATGAAACTCAATAAAAAAAATTACAAGCGTATCATTACGGCGAAATATTTACCAAGCACATTTTATTTATTTATCTTTCCGAAAATGTTCTGTATATTACAGAAGACAACTCACAAAATTGCTTTATTGATATGAATATATCGAAATTATTCTTAAAATTATTTATACTTGTATTTTTTTTTCGGTAAACTACTACAGTATTTCAAAATTCTTAGGGAGAAAAAAATCAATTGACAGAAAATATATTAAGTTGTTACTTATGAAATGTTTTTTGGATACTAGAACGATGGATGATATAGAAAAAAACTAAATATTGTAAATATTTTGTCAAAATATGACCAATTTGAAATGCTAAAAGTGAAAGATCTTCTGATGTAATCATATTTTAACGCAGAATCAATGTAAATAGAAATGTAATTCGTCATTACAAGAATTTTTTGAGCCCTCCACGGCTACGTTGCCTATCCAAGAAGTCGGACTATTTTTTAAGCACGATTTCAAATTAGGATATTTTGAAAAAATACTTTCAGTCACCAAAGAAAAAAACTTCCGCTTACTTTCACATTAAAGGGTCAATAAGAAGAAAGTTGTTTATGCCATGAAATTAAGAATAGTAAAAGATCGTTTTTAGAAAAATGTTATAACAGCCAAATGCTGCAAAAATTGTAAAGTTATAAACACTAATACGTGACAAATGAAGACTAAAAAACAAACATTGGATATTATTTAATGTTGTTCCAGCTTTTGATAACGTCAACAAAGCATTCAGAGTAAACACTGATACAATGCAAACTGTTCAGTGTTGGTTCAATAGTTTCAAACTTGGAGTTATGGATACTAATGATAAACCACGAGTGAGGCCCAACCCTATTCAAAATCACAGAGAATTATCGAAAATTGTGGCCACGGACAATTCTTCATCAGCGACTATATCACACCATTTCAATGCAATAAAGAAGATTAAAAAGTTGAATCCCACATGTACTGGATGAAGCGCTCCATGACAGTGTCCAACTCCACATCCCTTGGTCGACTGTGTCTAAGTTTAGAGAATCAGGATACGAAGTCTTGCAGCATCCTCCATATCCTCCTGACATTCCTCGTACTGATTATCGTCTTTTCAAACATTTAGAACTTGATATTCTTAATGAAAGGGAAGTCATAATTCGTGCTTTTACTGAATCATTTACCATCGAACCAAGATGATTTTATAGGTATGGCATATGATCATAAGAGGATCTTTGGGGAAAAGTTATTGATTCAGGTGGGTTAGATTTCGAAAGAATCCCACAATTTTTCAAATATTTTCAAACCTATATTTTAAGGTTGCATGGTATACACAAAAACTAAATGTTCCGCCCCACCAGTCAAGGGCGTGGCCATATTTGGGGCGGCATGGTTGGAAGTAAATCAGATTTATGGTCTGAGTTAGTTTGTCCTAAAAGCTGCGTAAATTAAGTAAAAAAAAATCGTGTAAAAACGCCTAGATTCTGGAGAATTAGGATGTTATAATTAAAACCGTCAAAATGAGGTACCAAGAGATCAAAAAAAGCTCTGTTGCAAATCTAGAATTTAGAGGGGGTGTAGTGGAGTACTGATGCCAATTTTCAAGGCTATAGACAAAATGGTATGGCCAAGAGTACTAGAACACAAACTAGCACACACAAACACACGCACATATAAGAAGGGAAGAACTTCTGCCACCTCTGAAGGTCACAGTTATTCAATAATATAAAATCTTCCTTTCAGTCGATCCTATCCTTTTTTATATTTCATCTGTGCGTGTTTATTTTGTTTGTTGCAGCTTTTCTGATCACACCGTTTTGTCAACAGACATCAGTGCTCCACCAGATACTTTCTAAAAATGTCCATGCCTTATTTTTTAAGAAAAAAAGTTAGGCGGGGGGGGGGGGTCTGATAGGGTTTTTTGTTTGCATTTTCCAGCGTTCTTGGCCACACTGTTTTGTCTGCAGACTTTAAAATTAGCATCAGTACTCCACTGACCCCATCTGAAAATGCTTCTTTTCTATATTTTTTTTAAAGGCTTCTTTAACCTTTTGGGGTTTTATCCAGACAAGTTTATCAATAAGTTTGTTTGTTCTAGCGTACCTAGTCATAACATTTGTCTACACACATGAAAATTGGCACCATTATTCCACTACACCCTTTCTAAAAAAATTTCCCTGGTTTTCGGAAAGAAAACTTTTGGGGGCCTTATTCTGCCGGGTGCATTAACAACATCTAGATTATCCAGAATCTAAATGTTTCTAGATGCTTTTTAACTCTATTTTAGATATTTTTTTCAAGCTGAAAACGCCAGTTGTGTCATAAATACAATTTATTCTGACCATATTAATCCTTCGATGGTATTTTTTTACATGACTAAGTTTTAACGCAACGGTTGTTCAATTATTGACATTTCATATGTAACACTCTAACACTTTTAATTGCTCATCCTGCTGACCTATCTACTAAACTAAAACCACATGTGCATAGTTTGCATTGTAGGAATCAGGATGATGAGAACCAGGTTGTTTTTAGAAACCGTCAACCAAAACTGCCAACGAAACTGTCGACATAGGTTTCTTTCAGTTTTCCAGCTGGTCTGCTTGTCAGGTTAGCAGGCTGGTTGGCTGGCCCACTAAGTATCACGCGTCATCAATCAAACCTTCATCCCAATGAATCCTCGGAATTTTCATCAGTAAACGTAAACCAAAACTGTCACTTCAGTTTTTAAGTGCGTCCGGCTGACTAGCTATGGCTATGTTTGTCGTGCGTACAGTCTGCATCAATGGAGCATGAGGGCTGAAATTTTGAACATTCACGCCTTATGATGTTTAGAAGAAACAGGTTTCGTTTTTTATTTACTCCCCCCCCCCCCACGCCCCGAATGGGTTTTTAATTTGGGTACAATTTGCAATGTAAGTTTTTGAAACATTGATCATTTAGACTGTTTTTCGCTTTTTTTTTTGGTTTTGTTTTGTTTTGTTTTTTTTTTTCTAATTATTTTTAGGGATCATTGCCCCACAAGAGGCGAGAGGAGTAACTTATTCTTTGATCACCCATTCTTCAAAACCTTTAATTGATTACCCCGACACGGCATGCTGCCGAAATACGTTGGTCACGTGTTGGTTTTTTCTCGAAAGACTAACGAGAGCTGGGTTTTGTTTTTTTTTCTTTTGGATCAGCACCAAGACATTCGCTTGGGTGTGTTATCATTCAAAATACTTTCAGGAAGGCATAACAGAGTCCGCTCAAATGGTCAAGGGGAATATTTGGGTACCACTGCCAAATTGCAATACCTGGGACTGTAATCTGATAGCAGGTAAGGAAACATTATCGTACGAATCAGTGCTCGACTAATGAAAGCCATGTTTGATGCCAACTATTTTCCTATCTACTTATATTTGGCTGTTCGGAAAATTATGACCGTTTTGTGTTGATGGTTTCCATCGAGTTTATGTAGAACCTACTTATCGAGTTTTTTTTTTTTTACTTAACTAATTTGACTTAGATGGTCTGATATCGTCACACTGCCAACACCAAGTATCTGCGATATTTTTGTGGCATTTAGATGTGGATTTCGTCAGACTAACATCGTCGGTTATTAATTTTCAATTGCAAATGGACGTCTTCTGCTCTCTAGATATCCAAGACTCAAACCTCCTCAAACTTCTAAAACCAAAGCTACTCTGCAGTTTGCTGGTGGTTCCTTAGCACTATACTAAGTTGATATTGGTAGCTATTTGGGGAAACAATGTGACCAAGTTTATAATTTGGCTGGTAGATAATACGAAACTCTTCTTTTTTCACTGTCATGTTTAAGGGTCTACACCGTCAATAGATAACTCTGGAAATAAACGGTGAACATTATTGAAAAGGGTATATTTTAATCATTAAAACGATACACATATATATTTATAATATAGTATAGTATATACAATGATTATGTTGTACGGCATGACTGAAAGTTAGTACCTAGAATCGGCCATTACTTTCCGAACAGCCTAATGTAATGGTATGTTTTCCCCATTCCTTTTTCCGTTCTAATCGTGTCTTCTACTTAAAAGTAATAACTTCGCTGATAAGAACACCTACAACTCCTTATTTGAAACAATGGTTTCCACTGAGAACAGGTTCAGCTAACTTTTTATTGAACCTCAGAAAAATTGATTGGACGTGGTCATTTCATTTGAATATATTTACTGAAAGCATTCCCCCCTCCAATATATATATATATATATATATATATATATATATATATGATTCTTTTATATAACTAGATTCTGCGAAAATAAATTGACGTTTTCATGGGATAGGGTATCAATAATAAAGATTTATAACTTTTTTTAAAAGGGGCTGTTATTTGGAATAGGTGAGATTTAACAAAATGCCGATAACGTAAATGGTATTCACCATTTCAAAATAAGTTTTGAAAAAATTGAGTACCAGGACTAATTGATGTATACAGCACCAGTTATACAAAATTCAAAAATTCCATATTGAACCAGGATTCTGGAGTCCAAGAAACAGTATCGTTCTTTGCATAAATCAGCTTTTCATAACAATTACACATTTTTTTTAAATTAAAAAATAGTACTCTTTTTTTTTGTATTTTACTGTTTCATTTATCACATGTTCTTTTTTATAAGGATAAATTCTCTCTCTTTAAAAAAATTCTTTTATTTAATATCCAATTGAAATTTGGAGTGGCGGCTGTTGTCCGTAAAGGTATGGTTTCTATGATTTTTGGAAAATTGTAAAAGAGTTTCGCGATGAAATTATTTTGGCAACCGCTGATCTACAAAGAGACATTTTGTGAATAACCCCCCCCCCTCCCAAATCAAACAATTATTCATAAAAAAAGAAGGGAGCCATGTTCCCTGATGCCTGAAATTTTGAGCTATGCCCCTTGCAGCCATCCACGTTTCAGGCTTGGAAAACTTCACTACTTATATCTATATTATCTAATAGTAAAATATTTAACAATGAAGGCTAACCATTTGAAGAATCGAAAGAGGCTTTACCTATCCATTTGTTGGGGGTATTGAAATAGCAGAACGTTTTGACCCTGTGTTTAATATACTGAAAACAATGTTCCCCCTTAAAAGGGACTCATCGTGAAGAGAACAGATAAGGTAACATAAAAAAAAGTACTGGTTAGTAACTTTAAAGAAACCACCATCTGATCAATGCAATTTGGCAGTGTGCTGTGTTAGGGGTGATCAAATCAAATTTAGAAAAAACGATGATCAATGAATAAATTACTTCTCTTGCCTTTTGTTTGGCAGTGATCACTAAAAACGTTCGAATTTTTTCAAAACATAACCGTGAATGCTGCCGGGCACAAACTCAAGGGCAAATCTAACATAAACTTGATAAGATAGCCAATTCAATCATCTATTTAGGAGGGGGAAATATAAAAGCAAAAACGTTTTTTCTAGACATAATAAGGAGTATGTGTTTAGATTTTCAGACCTATAGCTCCATTTGGTAATGTGTATACATGATACATACACAACCAGTCAGCAACACCAACTAAAAACTGAAGAAACTTATGTTGACTTTTTAATACAAAGAAAACGATGGTTAGGCAGTTTTTAGTTATCTTGCAGGACTATCCCATAGGGTACTTGGCGTCCTGGGCAAGCCCAACTTCAGCACCCTTCAAAGCCAATTTTTTTTTTTTATTGTTTTTTTTTCTTCTTAATTTCACCATACCGGAAAGTACTTAGCCGTCATATGTTCCGAAAAATTTGACTTCACATCAGGGGATTTTCTTATTTTGACTGTTAGAAGCTGTCAACCAAAACTGTCACCAACACTATCAGAATAGGTTTCTTCAGTTTTCAAGTTGGTCCGGTTGACTGGCTATGTATGTATATGTCACGCTGCACAAATTTGAACATTTACTCAAACATACTGAAAGATTGGTCACTAGTTCGAGTCCGCTAGTTTTTGAAAATTCATATTTTTTATCGATCCAACAAAAAGTGAGAGAAGGAACTTGATCATCATATAGATCCCTTGTTTTAACTGATCATCCTCAACACAGCATGTAGCCGAAAACTGTTGGTCACGTGATGGTTCCTTTTGAGTGACTAACCAAACTTATTTTTGATTCTGTTTGATTCATTCATTTTCAGATCTAAATATGGAATCCTACGCGCCCTGTGTAACTGCCTGTGTTTGTGGTATAAAGAGCCGGCTCAGATTGCTCGGTTATTTAGAGCTTCAATTACGTTGCTTTAGATTATTTTTCAACTAAAAGTCAATTTCGCAGTATTTTGACTTGCTTAAATCTCAGAGCCATCAAAATAGCTATACTTGTCTTTGCGAAAGTTTGTGACTATGTTTCCATTCTCCCCTCAAACGGTACATCGCAGCTGAGGCTTATGATTCAAGGAACCCCCGAAAATGTGCAGGATTAAAGCTTGCGAAAAAAACAGGGGTAATTTGTAAAAAATTTCGATGGGTTTTGGAGGGTGATTATCTTTGTAAAGATGCATCATGTAGCCATTTTGATATTGGGGGTAGGGGGTCACAATGTAATGATACTGCCAAACCTTTTACTTCATTGATAAGTCTTCTTTTTCTTTTTTTTTCTTTCAAAATACGAAATTTGGGAATTGGAAGTTGAATATATTATATGGAGGGAACTTTAATTCACTTTTAGAAATCAAAATCGAGATTTTTTTTTCCATTTTTGAGTTCAGAATCTAGGATTTTTTTTTCACTTTCAGGGCTCTTAAATTGAAGGAAAGACCTTTTCAAATTTTTAGAATCAAAATGGGGGGGGATTTTTTTCTGCTTTCAAGGATCAAAATCAAAGGAGTTTTTTCCATTTTAGGGGGATTTTGAAAACATTTTCAAGGTTCAGGGAAAACTTTTTTTTCACTGTTAGTGGTAAAATTCGAGGAGCATTTTTCCGAATTTAGTTGTCTAAATGTAGGAGAATTTTCTTTTTGCAATCTTAGGGATCAGATTGAATTTTTTCCACTTTTATGAGTTAAAACTGAAAAGAGGGTTGCTCAGGATGCCGGTTTGAGCAGTTGCAATTGTATACGTTAGACATCTTTTTAACTTGGAGTTGAATTTAAATTCCAAACTTTGAGCCCAAAGTTGTTGAATACCAAACTTTTTAAATCCCAATTTAATACTAATCATTGTTCTATCACTCCTTTGATACTGTATTTATGTCACTCCTTTGATACTGTATATATGTCACTCCTTTGACACTGTATATATGTCACTCCTTTGATGCAGTATTTGTGTCACTCTTTTGTTACTTTGCTCATGTCACTATTTCGGTATGGTCTTTTTGTCACTCTTTCGATATTGTATCCATGACACATCTGAGTTTAGTGTCACTCATTTGGAATGGTAATTATGCCTCTCCTTTTTAATTTACTCATTTGATACGATATTTATGTCATTCCTCCTTTGTGTCACTTTTATATCGTATTTATGTCTCTCTTTCTCTACGGTATCTATACCACGCCTTCTTCATTTTCCTATTTTTATATAGTTCAACATTTTCCAAGTTCTATGACTCTTATCGTAATTAGGATAACAGTGTTTGCTCATAGTATAAGTAATTTGCACCTTTTGACACAAGCAAACAATTTGCTGGGATATGATCATCATCCAATGAAGTATAGATTTTTGATGAGACCCCAAAACCAATTTGTCCACCCCCAATTCAAAGTGGCTGGTTTTGGCTTCATACGACAAAATTTTGATTTCTCAAAGTATGGACATGTCGTATATCATTAGGAAGCTCCTTTGATGCTGATTAATATTCAAGTAAGAACCATGATCCTATAATCAATAGGATTTGAGTTATTTGTCATCAAAGGTTTATCAAAATGTCTTCAGGAAATCGAATAATTTGTGATTTTATACATTTGACAGAAAGTAAAGAAAATGACCCGAGGATGAAAATAATATTATTTTTTGATACAATAATCACTTCCTGGATAGGAAGCGTCGGGATACTCATTACCTATGGAAATTGAATAAACCAAAATATTGGCGTGAATTTACTAAGATATGTTCTTTTGATCTCAGCGTTGTCTATTTGAGTAGAATCTATATGACCGGGGTTTGAGATTTGGCACTGAAGTACTAGGAAAAACAAAACAAACGAGTTATATATATATATATATATATATATATATATATATATATATATATATATATATATATATACATATATATAATGGAGAGAGGATTCGCTACACAAACATGTTTACGTTCCTGTCTTTTTGGAGCTTTTTCAGGTGAATGTATTGAGCACTTAATAAAATAAAAACGTCACGCATAGGATATTGTATTGTATCATATTATATTCCTGATTCATATTGTGGATATATATATATGTGTGTGTATAAATGTTATTTTATATTATATTGAAACTCTTATTTCAAATGATTTCCTATCAATACATGGTTATATCGCTTGGCCTAGACAGCACAAGTAGATTGAACAGAGAAAATGGGGCTACTACAGTAATCGAACCTGCAACCAATAGGGTAGCCACTTCAACGTTGCGTTGCTCTTACCATTGAGCTGAACAGCCACCGGCAATGCAAAGGCCCAATTAAGAGTCTCGACTCGATCCTTATTTTTGCCAATTCACGGTGTATATTTGCTCTATTCGTTTCTTTCAACGTGACGGTTATGTATTTAGAAACGAATATATGATCTGACGGAATGATTATACATATAGTGTTATGTTTCATTGAAACTTAATTGAAATTATCTCCCATCATTTCACGGGTGATACATCACTTGGCCTAGACAATGCAAACAGAAGAAACAATTGAAGAAAATGGGGTTGTTGTAGGAATCGAACCTCCGACCGTTAGGGTTGCTGCGTTGAGGTGGGTTCGATTCCCTGCAGCCACCCCATTGTCTTTGTCTATTCTATTTGTGCTGCCTAGGCTAGGTGATGTATCCATTGCTATATATATATATATGTGGGGGGGAGGTGTTACTTTGTCATTTTGTGAAATCCCTGAACATTCCAGTTATTTCATGAAATCCCTAGTTTCACAATACAGTGCTGCTCTGGTTAACCAGCTTGTAATCTTAACCATTACTACTGAAAAGAGCTTGGTCCACGCTTCGAGCCACACAACTTTGGCCTTGTGTCAAACTTAAATGTATGTACATAGTAAATACTAAAGTAGAATATACCTGATATCTACTAAGTTTCACTCAAGGCCACACAGCAGATCGCCCTGGTCTGTCAGTCCCCCTTTACAGTCTAGATTTGGCTTGCTGCAACATCTTGCTTTTCCCAAAGTGATTTCACACCGTGGTCGAGATTAAAGAAAAATACAACGAGCCAACGGAAAGAGGACTATTTTGAAAAGTAGAAGAAACAATAGGATAAGTGTGTAAGGTCCCGAGGAGGGTGCTTTAATGATGAATGCATCATTGCCCCAAGTAGGTTATTTCTGTATAAGATAAAGTAATCTATCACCTTGCTGCCGACTGAGTAAAGCCACGGGAGCGTGTATGTCTTCCCCTTGCACAGTAAAGTCTTTTCTGGATGGTCGCCAAGTTATATCAAGGCTGCGCAACCGGTATCGGAGATATCCTAAATGACTTGATATATTCCAGACACATCTCGAGTAAAGGTTTGTCGCTGGTTTGGAAACTAATATATCAAACGGTGGATGGGGTGTAAAAAAAAATGCTGACTCGGGCAGCTGCTACTAACGTGTTAAGGAATAAGTGAAAGCAAAAAAATTGACGATTCATAACTGGATTCTATCAAATTTAATCATAAAAGATATAATTAAATTTTAGGGTTTGGGGCAGGGTTAAGATTGACGCTGTAAGTAACAAAAAAAAAACGATTAAACATTTTTTTCATAATTTTAGAATTAAAAAGAATATACGCTATCAACTTATAATAAAAATTTATTAAACATCCCAAGACTAACCCGAAACCCCAATCTTAAGCTAGTACTAAAAATAAATGATATCCTTTATAACTGAATTTAATAAAGTACACTTTTGAATTGTAAGGTTTTCTGCTTTCATTTGTTCCTTAATACGTTAGTAACAACAGCAGCATATGTCAACGTTACTTCCTTAGCTCCCTTTGATATTTTAGTTTGCGAACCAGTAACAAACCTTTACCAGATCTCGTACTCCCATTCAATTATTTGTAGGTTTCTAATTAAAACCACGGTTTTGATTCCACTCTGTAGTTATTTCTGTGCCCGAATTCTGGCTCCGACGCAAAAGTTGTATGAGTCAAAAACTTATATATATATATATATATATATATATATATATATATATATATATATATATATATATATACACACATGGCAGATCCATCAAGTGTTTTCTTGAATTCATTTGTTCCGTGTGTTACAGCTATGTTTGTTTCTTGTTTTTCTTTTGTTGTTGTTTTCTGTTTCTTTTTTGTTTTATTTGCTTTTCAGGTACCAATTTCTTGCTAACCTGACGGGTGAAGAATTCTTTTCATCTGTTAAGATGGACGAAACATTCGGTATTTTATGCACGTATGGAGATTCGCTTCTCATTTGGAACATTCTTTCACATTTTTTTCATTCGGCTATTATCAGAAACCGTCAACCAAAACTGTAAACGTTGGTTTCTTCAGTTTTTAAGTAGGTCCGACTGATTAGCTTGCTGCTTCTGCGTGTATGTATCATGGGCACAGGCCGAACAAATTAAAGGGGTGAAAATTTCGGCTTTTACTCATTATGTAAAAACCGTAAAAATAGGTTTCTTCAGTTAAAAAGTTGGTCGGCTGACTGGCTATATTTGTATAATGAGTCATCACCAATGGAGCTAGAATTTCAACATTTACTCCTTATTTTGTTTACCCCTACACAGGTTTTTAGTGGGGGTTCAATTTTCAATATAAGTTTCCGCTAAATTGACCCCTCAGTTTGTGACCATGCTTATTTATGAAAATTCAGACATTTTTATTGATCGTAGCCTAACAAAAGGTGAAAAAAGGCAACTTTTTAAATGTTTTTGATTGATCACCCCTAATAGGGCATGTCGCCAAAAGACGTTGGTCACTTAACGATTTCTATTGAGTGGCTAACCAGGTTTGTTCGAGGTATGTTTTCGCTTTGTTTCATTTTTTAATTTCTCCAAGTTTTTCTTTTCCGTTGCTTTCATTCTGTCCTACATATTTACCGTTTTTTTTTTTTTTTTTTTTTTTCGTTCATATTTGTATTCCATCCTTCACAGTCAAGATTTTTCAATCATCATTTTCATTCTATACTTCTTTCTCTCCTTCTCCTTTTTCATTCCTCTTTTTCATTCCATACTTCATAGTGATCGTTCTTAGATTTCTTTTTCATTTTGATTCCATTTTGTATGTTTTAGTTTTCTTCTCTTTTCATTCATTCTTTTTCATTCCATCTTTCCTGCAGATTTTTCGTTTACATTTTTTATTCTTTATTTTTCAATCCATCTTTCATATTTACAGTTTTTTTTTATTTTTCGTCCATTTTCATTTCATGCTTCATATTTCCCGCTCCGTTCCATTTTATTCATTCATTATTTTCACTACATTCTTCATATTGGACATTTTTCTATTTTTCATTTCCGTTCTATTCTTCCAATCCCCTATGTGTTTCTTCTTTCATTTCTCATTTTCCTTCTACCTTTCATATTCCCGTTTTTTCCTTCAGTTCATTCATCATTTTCATTCAGTCCCTCATATTCTGCAGTTTTTCTTTTCAATTATCATTTTCATTCCATTCTCTATATTCCCTGCTTCTTTCTTTCTTTTTTCTCTATTTTCATTCAATCCTCCTCGTAAATTGATTTACATTTTTCATTCATTTTTTTCAGTGCATCGTTCATATTCCTGGCTCTGTCTGTTTTCGTTCATCATTATCATTCTATCTTTTGTGTTCGCTTGTTCTTTTTTCTCTTTCAATCACTATATCCTTTATCTCTTTCATATTTCCTTCTTTTTTTTTCTCCTTTTTCATTCATTAACTGTTTTTACTTTTGTTGTTCATCTGTTTCATTACAGCCGCTGTGTTGGTCTCTTCTTACCTGAATTGTTTACGCTTTTTTATTTCTCATTCATCATTTTCATTCCATTCTTCATATTCACCTCTTTTTCACTTTTTTCATTCATCATTTTCATTCAATCCCTCATATTCGCCTCTTTTTTAATTTTTTTTTCATTCATCGCTTTCCTTCAATCCTTCATATTCAACTCTTTTTCATTTTTTTCATTCATCACTTTCATTCAATCTTTCATATTCACGATTTGTATTCATTTCTTATCAAACCATTCTTTCAATTCACTGTTTGAAACTATCATCTAAAATTGTCAGCATTCACATAGTCAATACCAACAAAGGTTTCTTCCGTTTTTAAATGATTTTGGCTGGTTAGTTGCTCTGCCAATGGGGCTAAAGAGACGATATTTCAAACATCTACACCTTATCATGTCTGAAAGAGAATTACCAATGTAAGTTCATGTTGACTTTGTCAATATTTCGTGTACTCACGCATTTTTCTAGTGATCACTGCCCAACGAAAGTTCATTATCCATTGATCATTGCTCTTTCCCAATTTTTCGATTGATCACT
Source organism: Thysanoteuthis rhombus (assembly GCA_963457665.1). NCBI lineage: Eukaryota > Metazoa > Mollusca > Cephalopoda > Oegopsida > Thysanoteuthidae > Thysanoteuthis > Thysanoteuthis major. The sequence goes on along the minus strand of OY735204.1, from coordinate 5,136,329 downwards.
CCTAACAAAGCATGCTGCCAAAATACATTGGTCGCTGAACGATTTCAAATGAGTGACTAACTAGGCTTGGGCGAGGTATTTTTATGCTTTGTTCTATTTTCGTGCCATGACAGTTTCTATTGAGTGATTAACCAGACCGGATCTCTGTTTTTTTACTTCCTTTTTTTTCTCCTTTCATCGTTTTCATAATATATTTCATATTTGCTGTTTGGTGCAAACTATTAAATCAGAGGAGAAAGCCGATTTGATGGATGACCTGTGAATCTTCAGCAAGAACAAAAAGCAATTGGAAACCATAACAGGTCTGGTTAGTCGCTCAGTAGAAACCGTTTCCTGATCAACGTCTTTTGGCAGCGTACCTTGTTCTGGGTGGTGAATTTTAAAGAGTTGGAAAAAGGGATGATCAATGAATGAATTATTTTTCTCGCCTACTGTTGAGCTGTGATCACTAAAAAAAATCCGAACTTTAAAAAAAGGGGGAAACCAAACAAGCAGGACATAGAGGCAACCAATTTAGCCTTAAATAACATTGTGAATCGTACTCTTCCCTTTCACTTAAAACCTATTTTTTGAGTGAATTCTTAAAACTTTTTTTTTCAAAATATAATGATTTCAGCCCTTTAGCTCCACTGGTACGATTTGTACGTACTACACATACATAAAAAGGTAGCCAGCCCCATCAGACCTGCATGAAAACCGATGTTGACACCAACGATCCTGATGTTGACAGTTTTGGTTGACAGTTTCCAATACAAACATCCTGGATCCAGTGAGATGGAGTTTGGATTGATGAAATGTTCAACGGTAGCGATGCACAAGAAATTGAATTACCCAACCTAGAAATTATCAGGGCGCTCAATGGGGAGGAAAATTAGTACCTACAAATACTGGAAGTGGATTCAATCAAGCCTTTTCAGGACCCTCGAGACACGTATATCCTGGGGAGGCTACGACTCCTTATATGTATTTCTTTATACGTGGAATGACATTTACGACAATGTATAATTCAATGACTTGACAATTTGGAAAAACTAATTATTTTCATACATTTATTTCCGATTACGTTTTTCGCAGCGGTAACGTCATCACGCCAGTTTCAAATGTTTATATACTGTTCATCGTGGTCACTTCGTAACGCCACCGGATGTGATGTCATTCCTAGGTCCCTATAGCAACGATGGACAATATCATTTAAAACAGATCTGATGATGGTGCCCCAAAGACCCCCCCCCCTCAAGAAAAACTATTTTTGGGAGGGATTTCCGAAGAGTAAAAGAGTATTTTCTCTACACATCATGAGGAGTAAATGTTTGAATTTCAAGCCCCATTCGTGAAGCCAGCGTGCGTGATAGATACTTACAGCTTTTTTCATTAGAAAAATTCTTTGAACAGAGATTCAAATTCAGATTAATTGTTTTACATCTAACTCTGCAAATCTAAAACGAAAGTTGTTACAATTTAAAATAGTGGTCGATATCCGCAATTAAAAAGTGAATGAATTGATTACGATTATTTACAATCCAAAAATATGAATGAAATGGATGCGTATATAATTGATATGCTACCGCAGTGGTTCTCTCGTGTTATTTTATATTTTTTTCTGTATTTTTTCAAAAGAAAGAAGCGTGGTTGCCTTTTTAAGTTAAGGCTCTCGGTTATTCCATTAGCAAGCTCCTTTGAACGTCTGAGATTTGAGGCGAAAATTTTTTCCGTTGGCTGGAACTTTTTGGTCTCTTAACATTCAAATGGGTTGCATTTTGAATAAATATTTACTAGCTTTTTGTTGTTTATATCTCTCTTCATCTTAGTATGCGAATATTCGGCATTTCGTTTGTAACTACCAAATAGCTATATTTCTAACAACTGAAGGAAATCTTTAAGTAGCCTCAATGCGTAGGTAATAAAAGATGTCTAATGTTACAAACAGAATCCCTGGTCTTGCTATGGCTGAAAGAAGTAGCTTTATATGGACCAGAGGTTTTGTTGATGAATGTATATTCAGCAGTAGCAACAACAGCAGCCTTTTGGCATCCATCTTTGGACATTCGCTATGATTCACCAGATTTATCATCTATCATTGGCGTCGCAAAGCCAATACTCGTTGATTTTTCTAGTTCGACAAGCCATCTTTTTTTTTCCAGCTACAGTTTCTCATATGATCTCTACGGATCCACTGTGTAACATGTGATATTTAGTAGCTGTCTTGCATCATGGCCAGTCCATTACCATTTGCGTTTAGTCTAATGGTTTTTATGAAATCTTTGACTCCAATTTCTTCTGTAATGTACTGTGCTGTTTTGTGATCTCTCCATGTGATGCTGAGCATGATTCTCTTCTGTGCACGTTGCATGGTTCTCAGATTGAGGGTCAATCTTTTCTTAAAGTTCAAACTTTTATCTTCTGTCGGAATTATAAAGCACTATTGGATCCTTCACATGAAATTTTATTAATCTCAGAAATTAGATGGCTTTCAACTATGTTTACAGCAGTCCAGTGTCTTATACATTCTCTGGCTAGAAAAGAAACCTTCTTGAATAGAGGAAGAGCGGATACCAAAACTGTCAATATTGGGTTTTTTCAGTTTTCAAGTAGGTCTGGCTGGCTGGCTGTATTGCCCTTACGGGCTGCGCCAAAGGAACTAGAGGGATGAAAATTTACCCGTGATCACGTCAGAAAAAAAAGTTGTTTTTGTTCGTTATTTTTTTTTTTTTTCCCCAGTTGGAGGTTCAATTTACAATGTGAGTTTAGTCTAAACTGACCCTGTGGTAAGAGTCCTGCAGCATTAATGCTTGTTTTTGTTTGTTTTTTTTTGTTTTGTTTTTGGGGGGGGGGTAATTTTTTTTTGTTTTTGAATTCGAACCTTTTTTAGAGATCACAACCTAACAAAAGGTTAGGGAAATAATCAATAAATCACCCCCACCCCAGCCTGCCAAAATCGGCATGCCACTAAAAGATGATGGTCACATGACAGTTATTATTGAGTGATTAACCAAACTTGTCAGATGCTCTTTTTTTTTTTTAATATTTTGTCTATTTGAAACCAATTGAGTGTTCTGAGACTTCCTCCATTTTGGAGTCCCCATTTGAGAAGCATTAAAAGTGTGTCTAAGATAATTTGTGACAATATTTGAGAAAGGTTTGTTTATATATTGTCACGATGGTTTCCTAATAGCAGCTAAAATGTGGTTCAGTTGCAATAATCTATAGAAATGAATGATATAAGACACAGGTCTGGTTAGTCACTCAATAGAAACAATCACGTGACAAACGTCTTTTGACAGCATACCATGTTCAGGGTCATCAACTAAAAAAAATGGGAAAAGTGGTAATGAACGAATAAGTTACTTCCCTCGTCTTTTGTTGGTCAGTAATCATTTAAAATCTAATTTTCAAAAAACCAGAAACCGATTTAGTATAAACCTATATTGCAAACTGAAATCTCTTTCCTCAATGGAAAAAAAACTTCTTACCGGAGGGATTCGAAAAAAAGTTTCTATTTGATATAACAAGAAGTAAATGTCGGAATTTTCAGCCCTCTAGCTCCTTTGACGCAGCCAGTTTTGGTTGTCGGTTTCTAATTTATGGGTAAACTAAAAGGCTGTGAGTAGTCCATGATTTTCTCTTATATAAATTGATATACTGGTCGTGTCCACTGTGCGAAATTTCGCTTTACGACACATTTTCTTTACGAATACTGACGAAAAGGTGAAAACAACGTTTAGTATTGGATTTGCAGGGAGCTGTTGTCGAGGCAGCACGCACCCTCTTCCTCTTTCATTGACACCCTTGTGCCCCGTCTGCAAATAATCTTTCTTAAGTCAGTTTTCATACTTGTAAAATATTGTGATATGGAAATATTCTGTGGGTATTTTCTTAAATAAAAATCCTGAATGGCCATTTTTGTCGTTTTTTTAATCATTTTTGACCTTTTTTAATACAAAAATATGGACCTTACGTATTCTCTTATGACATTGAGATATTTTGTAGGTTAAATAAAAATCAGCCGGTGAAAAAAAAATTGGAAGGGTCTTATTTTAATGACATCATGCCCTTTAATGACATCACAGCATTTCCTTCCTATTTCGCTTTTTTAAGATTACTAGGACTGACCAAACGAACAAAGGAATGAGAAACGTATGATAGAGATATGTGGATACATCTGAAAGTTGTTTGAAGTCAAAATGGCGTTCGGCGAAGGAGAAATTACGATTAATTTATGTAAGAAATATTTTGGCTTTCCCAGACCCCCAAAATAACCAGGCGTGAGATTTTTTGCGAGACAGTGCTAAAATTTTGAAATTTTGCGCAAGGCTAATCAATGAGTCCCAAAAAATGTGTGAGGTCAAGCAATGAAGGAGAGAAAAATGCGTGTGGCTGAACGATGAAGAATAGAGAAAAAAATGCGTGAGACTGAGCAATGAAGGATAGGAAAATGCGTGTGACTAATCAATGGTGGATAGAAAGATTGCACGAGACGAAGCGATGAAGCATTCTGCCGTGTTTAAAATCTCCCACAAACAGCTAAAACAGAAGAGCTTCAACAATGGAGAAGGTAAACATAGAAGATAACTTAAGGTATCTTGAAACACCTGGAAAAAATTATATATCCATACCTCGCATAATAGAATCACAGAAGCTCGCACGGGAGAATCTGTAGCGCATTAGGCTGGTTGGTCGGGCTGGCCATTTGTCAGGCTTTGGTGATTCGATGTAAGTTAATCGAAATTGCCTTTTCGCTTTTGCACTACTCGGCAGAAGGGAACTAGACTTTCTGAACTTCGTTGGTCGCACGATAGCCAGTGTGTCAAATAAGATTTGCCCGTAATCTTTGATGAATGAATACCCAGGGAATCAAAGGGTTGTGTATTTGGGGCAAACACCAGTGAACACTCCAAATAAACAACTTTTTTCTTTATTATTCTTATACCCAACCGATTTCTGATCCTCCCTATGATGATAATGACGCTTAAAAGCCCTTAATGCTCAAGGTTTCTTCAGTTTGAAAATGAAATGAAAATAAACAACCCATCTTACCTTCAATAGAAACCAAATGTCTATCTCCTTGAAAGAAGAATATTAAAATGATTTTACAACAAGCCATCTAGTCCCATGTTCTTACCGGCTAAGTATTGACTTTATTGTTTGGGGAGATATTTGTTCATATCAAGAATAACAGCTGGGTGAGTGGGAGGGGCGAAAAAAAGTCTCTGTGTGGTTTTTTTTTTTTTCCTTTTTTTTAACTCTTTGAATATTCTTCACAATTAGCTCGCAAAAACGTACATCCATTAAGGCCCTATTTGGGTTCTGCTGATTCTTCTTGCAATTCAACTTGGGTTTTTTTTATCATAATTTGAAAATTCTGCATCATTCCAATAACTCATTTCCTCCTCTTCTGCTTAGGTCTGCCCCCATTCCCCCTCCTCCTCCTCCTCCTGGTTTCCCTTTCCCTTCTTCATCCTCCTCCTCTTCTTCCTTGCTCCTCCGTCATGCTTCTCTCTCTTCCTCTTTTCATCCTGCTTCCTCCCCTTGTCCTTAACAATCCTCGTTCAACCTTCCACTCCTCATACAGCACCTTCGGCTCATCCTTTTCACCCTGCTTTTATTCTGCTATATTTCTCCTCTTCTTCATTCTTCACCCCCTTCCTCCTCCCCTGCTCTCTCTCTCCCTCTCTCCCTCTCTCTCTCTCTCTCTCTCTCTCTCTCTCTCTCTCTGTCCTTCTCCCCTTCTCTTTCCTCTGTTCCTCATACTTCAACTTCTCCTGATCTATATGTGAATAGAACATAGAAAATTATATTATGACAGTTCTGGATAGTCATTCGATATAAACAATCACGCAACCAACTTCTTTTGGCAGCATGCTGTGTTGGGGACAATCAATTAGGAAAATTGGAAAAGGGGGCAATCAATGAATAAATTACTTCTATCGCCATTCTCTTGGGCAGTTATCACTAAAAGATGTCTGAATTTTCGAAAAACAAACAGACAAAAACTAAGGGGTCAATTCAAGATAAAAATCAAATTGGAAACTGAACCCCCTCAAAAAAAGTATTCAGGAGTGAACTCTTGAAAAAAACAAAAAGGTGATTTTCTTTCTAGACATAGCAAGGAGTAAATGTTGAAATTTTCAGCCCTGTAACTCCATTGGTACTGCTGTACGCGTGATACATACACACATACATAGCAAGCCAGATCAACTTGAAAACTGAAAGAAACCTATGTTGACAGTTCTGATGACGGTTTCGAATGATGTTTTCTGATAATCTTGTCAGTTATTTTCTTGATTCCATTCTTTGGTTTGCTTCTGTCCATCGCCCCTCTCCTTTCTTTCCATTACCGTTTGAATAAATCACGATACAAATTATTACTAGACTTTCTCTTTCCCTTTATTGCAATTGATACAATTATTAATATTCATATTGTATCAGTTATAGGAGCCAAATAACCATTATCCTTATTATTATTATTCATTTATAAAGCATAATAGACACAATTTGGTAACAATATTTACATCGAAACATTGTTCTCGTCACAAACATTAACTTTAAGCAAACAACAATGTTTACAATATTTGTTACCCTTGAAATACCCTGTGGCTGTTCGATTCCCGTCCCAAGTCTTCTTTTGTCTGCTCTGAATTATGAAGAAGAAAAAATGTAAGTAAGATTATGAAATGATTCATTTGTATTTTGTTTGTGTGTTTTGTTGCTGTTGTTGTTGGGGGTTTTTTGTGAGTAAAATGCAGTAAGACGAAAATTTGTTTACAATAAGAGCGATGAAAAGTAGCCATTTTGGTTTCTGTTTAAACAGAATCTGGAAAGAAAAAAGGTCGCATGAACTGTCCTATGTTGAAAAAGAGTTCATTTCCATCTTACAATGAGATGTCATTCATTATTATTATTATTTTGCAATCATTAGAAAAAGTCTAGATAAGAGTTACGAAGTTAGTACCCAAATTAAAAAGTATGAGTTATGATATTTTGAAGGAGTTAAGGTTGTCATTGATGGAAAAAAAACAGGGATTGAGGAAATAATAGAAACGTCCAATAAATCTGTACCTTGCATAAATGATTCATCGTAACCCTAGCGTTTACTAAAACTAATCATCTAAAGGATTACCTAGAATTATCTCAAAAATAGATCTTTCATCAAAAATTATCTTTTCAAAAAAATCTTTTTAACTTAGATAATCAAAAAAACTACTGGCACAAGATTTAATAATTGTTGACCACAGAGACCCCCAAAAAAAACACTCTTTCAGTGGAAACAAAAAAATAAGTTTTCAAGGTTGGAAATTGTAGAATCTTATGTATTTTCACCAAAAAGTGGGAACAAGTAACTGGAATGCCGTACATATACGGTAAAAGGGAATAGGAGGATAGGGAATATCAGAAAATCTTGTTTAAGCAACCGATAGGTTGGACAATGGCATAGGTTATAGGGATATGTAGTGCTATCACCAAATGTAAATGAGTTTAAAAAAGAATTATGATGTTTAATGGACCGCCGCTAACGCCAATGTTTAATGGCTCGGATATTGTGTAAATATGATTATATGATACGTTCTTTCGCACTGAAATAAATGTTTAAATGTTAATGTTATTATAATTTCCATTAGGAGATGTTATTGCACAATTTATTGAAGACTCGGATATTAAAAAAGGAAACATCAAAAAGTCTGGTTATTCACTTAATAGAAATAGTCATGTGACCAATGTCTTTTGACAACACAGTGATCATTTTTTTTAAATTGGAAAAAGACGTGATCAATGAATAGATTACTTTTCTCGCCTTTTGCTGGACAGTGATAACTAAGAATGTCTGAATAAAAAAAAATACTATCGTGAATACAAGGAATTTGACACCCTTGTGCGTGTTTCAACTCTTGAAGAGCAGGGTTTTTTTGTCAGTCTCCACTAAAAAGTTACCGTTCATAATTGAATGAAAGGCTCGGCTTTGCAAACGGGGATTTTTGGTGAGGTTGTTCACTGTAGTGGGACTGCGTAAGGCGGTGCCTGTGTGCAAAACCACCTTCCAAATTAGTACTGACCCTAGCCTTTAAACCAATGGCCTCTGTCCTATGGTCCACCGAGGTGGCTCGAATAGGAGCAGGGCCCCAGTCGTAGGTTTGACAGGAGTGTTCTTCTCTGTGAGAGTGCTCCGACAGTAGGGTTGACCTGTGGTTAAACCACAGAATGAGAACATTCCGTAGTTGGTTGATACTTAGCTGGCTATAAGGTTCGATCATCTCTCAGACATAAAATCAAGACTGTACGGCTGTCTGCAAAAGTACCGATCCTACACACTCCAACAGAAGCAGATGTGTATTAGCTTTAGAGGTCTGCTAACCTCTCAGAGGAGAATAGCTGCCTGAGCATATTGGAGCCCAGGTCCGTTTATAATTATGGGAGCCTGAAAAAAAAACGATTGTTCCCTTTTCTTTTTTAAAAGAGGACCCGAAATGTTGGGCCGTTTACGTTAGTCTCCACCCAGAAAATGCAAATCCCAACCTTATGTGGACAAAATAATTGAACTTAATCTATCAATGTCCACTGGTTCTGCAAATCTTGGTCTTGTGGGCACGAACGGAAAAGCCCCCAAATACTTTGCCCTTTAGTGTTAATTTGTTGTGCTTATTTCAGACTATCGAAAGTATCTCTTCTTTGGGCAAAGCTTCAAAAGTCTTGCTTTATCTAGAACAGGTTCACGAGAAAAGTTGGAATGTTTTTGTTTGTTCGTTGGTTTATCCACCATCAAAAATATGGGCTCGTGCAGGTCAAATGTCAAGGGATGCCAGCCAACTGATGGTTGCATCGTCCAGTGACTTGGAGCCTGCAGTTCCACTAGGGGTTTTGAGAACCAGGCATTGGGTCAAGATTTGTTTCAGGGTTGGCCTCGAATCGCATATGCAGGCATCGATAGCCTCCGGGCCAACTTTTTCTTTCAGGTTGGACCTTGCCTTGACACAGCCTGATCTTACGCTGTTCAGGTTGACCCATACCTTAAACTGGATGCTGTCCCCGGGAGGAGATTGGAGACATGTTGTGAAACTTCTCGTGTTGTCCCTATTTATCAACTATCTACAACGAAAATGAAATCACCAAATAAAAAAGTCTTCATTCTCCAAGATCAATTTGCCGTTAAAAGTTAATCCCAAACCAATCATGAATTGAGCTTTGAATTGGTGAAGAAAATGCAGCTCGATCTTACTTCCTTTTTAGGCTTCCGTGCGTTAGATTTTGGTGGAGACTAAAGCTCTGGTGAAGGAACAGAGCAAAGAGAGATTCATGTATCTACCAAGGCCATTAGTTATTTAAAAAAAAACATAATTTAGTCACAATAGAAAACGTCATGCAATCAATGTATTCTTGCAGCATGCCGTATTGGGGGTGATGCGATTATAAAATTGGGGAAACAGGTGATCAATGAATAAGTTACTTAACTCGCCTTTCACTGGGCAATGACCAATAAAGAAAACAAGAGGGATTACTGTTAGACACAAACTGAAGGGCCAATTTAGCATGAATCTACATGGTGAAATGACCACCCTACATACACACCAAAAACTTACTTGGAGGATTTAGGAAAACAATTTTCTTCTTGACATTATGACAGTGTGCGTGAATGTCAGATAATCGCTGCACGTCACGTCTTACAACGTGGATCATATGCGAAAGTGTCCCCGACAAAAAAACAAGATGGACTTGCCATTTACTTTTATCAATTCAAGTATATTTAGTTATATTTTTCTCTTCTGACATTCTTGCAACAAGGCTAGCCCATTTCCATTTGATTTTCCTGATGAATTCTAACCACTTGACGTCACAACTCTCAACGGGGATTCCAATAGATCACATGCAAAAATGTAGTCGGCAAAAAACTAGTTCAGAAAGTACTGGTTCTGCGACGCCCATGATCGAAAGATCTGGTGATTCTTGGAGGAAGTCTATACCTAACGATAGATGTTGAAAGGCTGCAGATGAGCCATATTTGTATTCTCAATCTAATGTCACATGGTTTTATTCAATGTAATACTGGTGCCGTTCTGTTTACAGTAAATAAATCTTTCTGCAAGTCTCGTCTCATTGAAAATTAAAGTGTATGCTCTGTGGTTGCTAGGAAGAGTTTTGTTAACAATATATCATGTTGATCTTTTGTAATGAGCCACTCAATGTTTATTGGTATCCAATTCTATTGTTATAACATGAGAATACTGAATGGCTGTAATCTTTATTGGATATAGTGTCGTCTTTGTATTCTTGATTTAATGTCACATTGTTTCATTCAATGTAATACTGTTGCCGTAGTGTTTTTGTAAGCTTTGTTTGATTTTGAAAAATAATTTTTCTTCAGTCAAGTTTTGTTTTTATATTTAATTAAATATATATGGGTACACCATAATCTTTTATGATCTCTGAAGGCTCTGCACATACATGCATCCATACATACATTTATAAATAAACTTCCAGCTAGACTAAGTTAAAAACTGAAGGAACCTATGTTGACAGTTTTGGTTGATTTTTTTTTTCTTACGAACAGTCTCAGCGGAAATTCAAAGTTGGTCCGCCGGTTCCGTGCCTACAGCAATTACACTAACCCACACCTTCAGTCTCTTTATACTGGGCACCACAACAGCCAGTCTCCCCTTAAATTGAAAGACGTGCAAATGGTGGAGTTCCGTGACAATAGTTATCTAAACTTAAACCAATAAAGAGTAAACTTCTTAGCTTAATAATTGTGAAAGATGCCCGAGAGGAATAAGAGAGCGTACGCTAGAGAGAAGAGGTGGGAGGGCTTATGGGAGAAAGAGTTTCTTTTTCCAATTACACAATAGGTCCTACCAAAGGAGCGGCTGTAAATAACAACATTGGCTTTGTGTGAAGATGGACACGGTGAGACTTACCATTCTTGAAAAGACATCGTGCGGCAAACCTAAAGAGGCCATTAACTATTATTGGGGAGGGCGTCCAGTTCTTCAAATAAAATAGGAAAAGCCTGTCAAGATATGCAAGGGAAATATTTTAGTGTCATTTACATACGTACACATGCCCTGATTTACACAGATACACACACAAACACACACATATATATATATATATATATATATGTGTGTGTGTGTATTCTTTACTGCATAACACATTTTAAAGTTTAAGAGACTTTACATATATATATATAATATATATATATATATATATATAATATATAATATATATGGTCTTGTAAACTTTTCATTTTGTATTGCTGAAAAACGATTTTAGTCAATTTCCATATATAGTCCCTGAGTAACTACTATAAAATGCCAGGTCAGCTATTTTCAATCTGATCAATGGTATTTCAATGTATTGCCTTATACCTATTTTATTATTATTCATGTTTAGGTTCTAGCTTTATGGAATTTATTTCTATTTGTACTTTTAATTCAATTCTATTATATGGACTTCGTCAGCTGCTCTACCATCGCCCCATTTCGTGAGTATTGAAAAACTGGACAGGTTTCTTGCTATGGCACTCACGTCATATATCTTTACATATATATATAGATAGATACACACACACACATATATATATATATATATATATATATATATATATATATATATATATATATATATAGATGGATAGATGTATATAGATAGATAGATGGATAGATGTATATAGATGGATAGATGTAGATAGATAGATAGATGGATAGATGTGGATAGATATGGATAGATGTAGATAGAGAGATAGATGTCGATAGATAGATAGATGGATAGATGTATATAGATATAGATAGATGGATAGATGTACATATATAGATGGATAGATGTATATATATAGATGTATATAGGTATGGATAGATGTATATATAGATGGATAGATAGATGTACATAGATAGATGGATAGATAGATTGATATAGATAGATAGATAGATATACATAGATATACAGAGATATACATAGATATCTATAGATATACATAGATATATAGATATCTATAGATATACATAGATAGATACATAGGTATATATTGATATAGATATATAGATATAGATATGTATAGATATATACTTATATAGGTAGATAGATATAGGTATAAAGACCTGGATATTTAATATGGCAGAATTCAGCTAATAACTATGGGTCCGCTTACAGACCCACGATCCACCATCGTATGTTTTTTAGTTACTCCATCCCAGTACACATGCCTATGTTAATCATTGGACAAAAACTTTTTGATATTCACAAGACGTTTTTGTCATGAGCGTCACAGAGCCAATACTCTAAGAACTTTTCTGGTTCATCAAGCCATCTTATCTTCTGCCATTTTGTGTTAATAACCTTTACGAATAATATGCGAAACAGTTGCCGGCAGAAAGTTAGATGGCCTGATGAACCAGAAAATTTCTATAAGTATTGGCTCCACGACGCTCATGATGGAGAGGTCGGGCGAATCTTTCGGAGAGTCTCTGTCCAATGACGGACATAGGCCTTCATACTGGGATGGAGTAATTGACCATGATACGATAGAAAAGTACCCTATCCTTTTTCATGAGTGCATGTGTCTGTGTGTTTGCATGTTCCAGCGCTCCAGGCCATACTTTTTTTGTCGCCAGACTTGGAAATTGGCATTACTACTCCACTATACTCCTTCTAAAAATTTTTTTTTTTTCTTTTTTTAATTTCATTTTTTTGTTTATTTTATTTTTTAAGTAAGCTTTTTGGGCCTTGGGGGTGGGGGGGATTACGAGTTTATTAATAACATCTAGATTTTCCAGAATCTAAATCTTTCTAGATGATTTTTTACCCATTTTTTGATATTTCCAAGGGAAAACGCCAGTGATGTTATAAATAGAATTCATTCTGACATTATTTATTCCACGATGGAATTTTTTGTACCTGACTTAAAATTTTGACGCTGGGGTCGTTCAATTATTGACTATGATGGTGTGTTGTCATTAGTATTATTACTATTCACATAATCTGTAAAAATTTACTATAAATTGAGCGATGGATACCTCCATAACAAAGACCTAATAACAAGTGAAGGCTATCATAGGATAATTTGTATCAATTAGGCTGGTACTCAAGTATGAGATGATGCCTTGAATAAATTGCTGGTAAATGAGGGCATTCTTCGAAGAATTCCAAGGGAACTCTCATTATTCAAGGTCACATATCAATCTGCCTGAAGACATTATGCTTTCCGACAGTATCTAACAAAAGTTTGGTGCCAAAATTAAATGAACAGAAATTTCTTTGAAAGTCTTTGCCAAAGTGCAAAGAGTCTTCCTTCTTTATTTATTTTTTTTTTTTTAATTTTTTTTTTTTACAGAAACCTTTCTGTCTGAGCTGTGTTGGGACATGGCAAAAAAGGAAGGTAATAAGTACCAAGCATTAATGATAAAAAATAAATCTTTGTTTGCAAAGCCAAGTTTTATATATATATATATATATATATATATATATATATATATATATATATGCGTAAGAATTTAAGTATATATATATGTGTGTGTGTGTGTGTGTGTATGCATATGTGGATATATATATATATATCAATATATACATGCATATATGTATGCATACATATATGTGTATGTATATACATGTATATATATATATATATATATACGTGTGTATGTTTGTTTTTGTCTATATGCATGTTTACATTTATATGTATGCACATGCATCTGTATGTACATACATATATATGTGGAATATATCGAGTGTTTTTACATATATCAGGAACTGGTTGTGCAACCATTAAACAATTTGCAAGCCAATCAGGGTGGACCGTACATGTAAACAGATACTCACCCGTAGGGTTATTCAGTGAGGTATTCGTAAGAGAGCTTTTGTTCTGTGTGACCGTCACATTCACACTGACTGACTGAATCAGGATTTTTGTCAAAACAACGCTTCATCCAGATCAGCCATCATCCCCTTGAGGTCCAAGTCTTGATCCCTGTGACTCCTGGATTTACCCAAAGAGACTCCAGATCGTAGATAAGATTGAACTGAGTGTGAGATAGCTGATGTCGATTCCGAAAGATGATTCGACAGAGTTTTCCGAAAATTAGACGAAAAACTGAGATAAGTGTTTGAGGTTCAAATGGGAATACTTTGGTGCTGAGGTGCCATTGCTCTGAGTGGACTATCTTTGGTCGAGTTCATACAACTACTGCTATATATATATATATATATATATATATATATATATATATATGTGTGTGTGTGTGTGTATATGTGTGTGTGTGTGTGTGTAAAGGATATTAGCATGCAATAATGTGAAATAAGGAAAGACAGTATAAGAACTAAATTTTGTTAGTTAGTGAATGAAACAACGGCGATGATCGGAAGGTAAAGAAATGAACCTGGATGGGATTCGAACCAACAACCTTTTCCAAAGCATCATTTATGAAGCCAAGGTCGGCGTCAAACAATTGAGCCAACAGGACCCTGGCACTAGGCAGATGTCAAAATATCAACATCAACTCTTCCTTCTTTTCAGATTTGTGTTTCGTTAGTCTCTGAACTGCCTGTATTTATGTATTCCTAAGTAGATTATCGTTATGTCGAAAGTATGATAAGTGATGGGCATCAGTATCCAACAATGAGAAATAATAATGATAATAATAATAATATATATATATGTGTGTGTGTGTGTGTATTTAATGAAATGGATATATATAATCCGACAGAATGATTATAAATTGTGCCATATTATATAGAAACGTTTGTTTGATCTCCAATGGTTAGACAGTTCATGTATCTCTTAGACGTGAAAAGAATAAACAATCTAAGGAAATGGGACTGCTACAAGAATCGACCCTGCGACCAAAAGGGTAGCCGCTGGTAATGCAAGGCCCAAATAACTGTTTTCACTCCAAAGACTCATCTCGTTCATTCTCGGTCTATTTGTTTCTCCCAATGCAACAGTTATGCATAAAGAAATCATGTAATCATTCTGTTGGATCATATATATCATACAAAAACTGCGGCGTTGCTTCGAACAAATCCCTAATCAGATTTTGACACTGGGTTCAAGTATCATTACCACGAACCCACCCCATGCCCCCTTAGCAATTCTTTGGGATACTACCAGGCTTTGTAAGTTCTTTGTCGTATTGCAGTAATACAGAAACAGCCAGGTATGTTGAGGCCAAGATGGCAACGAAACCCCGGTATACAACTAAAACAGAATTAATATTTTTCGTAGAGCAGACACCGGGCTCCGTCCGATATGAACGAAAAATGATCAGTTCATCGTTAAATATATCAAACAATCAACGACCAGTCAAACAGGGGAGAAGAAATGAAGGGATAACTCGCACAAGTAATTCTATCCCAGGAATGAATGAATGGTTGCTTACATCTTGACACGACTTCTCAGATTCGCAAAAGGGCATTTCCACACCTGTGGTAACACACACGTGTTATCTCTAGATCAAAACCCCGATCATATTGTTTCCAGAAAAGCCATCACCTTATATATATATATATATACATATATAATTCAAGTGATTCTTTCCCTTCAAAGGATAATTCCTGGAGTGGCCAGTGACCATTTGTCAAACACTTCGAAGAACACCATTTTATTACTGACGGACAGAAAAATACCTATCTTGAGTTCCACGTCCTTCGCACTACCAAGTAAAATCTTCATTATATATATATATATATATATATATATATATATATATATATAATATTATTTATATATATATATATATATATATAATATTATATATATATATAATATTATATATATATATATATATAATATTATTTATATATATATATATATATATATAATATTATATATATATATATAATATTATATATATATATATATATATATATATAATATCATATATATATATATATATATATATATAATATCATATATATATATATATATATATATATAATATTATATATATATATATATATATATATAATATTATATATATATATATATATATATATAATATTATATATATATATATATATATATATATAATATTATATATATATATAATATTATATATATATATATATATATATATAATATTATATATATATATATATATATATAATATATATATATATATATATATATATATTATATATATATATATATATATATATAATATTATATATATATATATATATATATATAATATTATATATATATATATATATATATATATATATATAATATTATATATATATATATATATATATATATAATATTATATATATATATATATAATATTATATATATATATATATATATAATATTATATATATATATATATATATAATATTATATATATATATATATATAATATTATATATATATATATATATATATATATAATATTATATATATATATATATATATAATATATATATATATATATATAATATTATATATATATATATATATATAATATTATATATATATATATATATATAATATTATATATATATATATATATATAATATTATATATATATATATAATATTATATATATATATATAATATTATATATATATATATATATATATATATATATATAATATTATATATATATATATATATATATATATATATATATAATATTATATATATATATATATATATATATATATAATATTATATATATATATATATATATATATATATATAATATTATATATATATATATATATATATATAATATTATATATATATATATATATATAATATTATATATATATATATATATATA
>OY735204.1:5009572-5117072 GCA_963457665.1 Thysanoteuthis rhombus | reverse complement strand
AATATTATATATATATATATATATATATATATATATATATATATATATATATATAATATTATATATATATATCGTCCGTGTGTCTCTATCCGTCAAAGATTCAGTGCAATGGAATTAATTCATTTTCTAAAAGTCTGATTGTACCATCCGATCGTAAGGGAGGGTTTTCAGCTAGTATAGATAAGTTTGAAAAATCCTGTCATCGAACTAACTCTTTTCTCTTCACATAGTCGTTTTGTCACAGAAGCTAGTTGACCAAGACCTATGAGTCAAGCTCTCCTGCCCCACAACTATTGTCTCATTGTCTATGCACTTAGAGGATATAAGCCTCGTCAAAAGATCAAGTAACATCCATTGTACTCTGAACAGAACAACTGAATGAAGGGGTCAGGTTAGTCACTCGATGGAAACCGTCACCTGGCCAACGTCTTTGGCAGATTGCCATGTTGGGGATGATCAATAAAAAGATTTGGGAATCATGATGATCGATAAATTGGTTACTTCTCTTGCATTTGATTTGACGAAGATCACAGAAAAAAGAAGATAGCGTGTGTGATGCCGACTTAAAATAAGGAACCAATTTAGGAGGAACGCACATTGTAAATTACACCCCTACTGCTATTTAGGTTAGATTTTTTTTTAAATCGATTTTTTGGAGGGGGGGTTGAAGACGTGATAAGGAGTGAATATGAAAATGTTCGGCTTCCTAGTTTCATTGGTGCAGTTTGTACACGCGATGCATACATGCATTGCCAGCAAGCCAGACTATCTTCAAAACTGAAGAACTCTATGCTGACAGTTTTGGTTGACATTTTCCAATAAGTCAACTTGTTTGGATGAACAACAGACAAAGTAAGCACCTCAATGACCCTTTCTCAGATATCTATTTTATCAATCAACTTCTGTCAAATCGTGTCCATTGAGATGAATATTGCCTTCCCGGACAATTTATTCATCTTTATGATATCAGCCATCGATAAAGTGCAGATGTGAGGCGTTGCATGAATAACTATTTTGACAAACACTTTCTTGGGGGCGTGGGGGAGCACTGCATTTAGAACTGATGAGTAAAATAACAAAGACTTAACCATCACCCTTGAACAATTCATATGACAAGGGGAGGGGGCAAGCGAGTCATGGCATCGGGGCCTGGAGGGGGACAAGAGGGATCCAAGATTTTCTTTGACAGGGGGTTTTACTTTGACATTTTTTTTTTTTTTTTTTTTGAAAAATATTTCGAATATTGTAAAAAAAATTTTTCCTTTACCTAAAGAGATCTTCAACTTTAGCCATGGAAGGACATTTAATAAACTACAATCTAGATATTTTTCAAGATAAATGGCAGGAAGATCTAGATGATTCTAGATATCATTCGTGGCAAATCAATATTGAATTTCTATTTTTTTTTCTTTCCCTCTTTTCTTTCCCTTTTCCTTTCTTTCTCTCTTTTCCTCTTTCTTTCTTCCTTTCGCTGATCGATGACGTAGTATCGGATGACGTCTGTCTCTTTTCACAACTCACTATCTCCCTCATTTCAAATTTTTCACTTCCTAGTCTTAATCGGGAGTCTGAAAGCGTCGTTGCTGTTAGGTGAGAAAAATGAAGTCAACTAGGTCGGAGTTCGACAATATCAGCATCGGAAATATATTTAGTATATCCAAATACTTATTACCTACCACTATAGACGTATACACACACACACACATATATATATACATATATGTATGCATGAATATGTAATTATGAATGCGTTATATCATCTGTTTAATGGCTTGTGTCACTTGGCCTTGACAGCTTAAATAGAATAAACAATTTTTTTTAAATGAAGCTGCTACAGTAATCAAACCTGCAACCGGTATTTATAATTATGAGTGCGTTATATTATTTGAAATTCTATTGGAAATAACCTCACTTGACCTGGACAGCATAAATAGATGAACCTAATTAACCCACTTTCCTTTGATAGTTTATTCTACTTACACTATCTAGGACCAGTGACTCATTCTCTGCGTCATAACGGGAGGTTATTTCGAATAATATAGCGTGTTCATAATTATTCTGTCGAATTATATATCAATTCCTTAATGATATATATACATATTATTAGGAAATTGATTTACATTCTCTCTGTCTGTCTGTCTGTCTCTCTCTCTATATATATATACATATATATATATATATATATATATACATACATATATACATATATATATATATATAAGTATGTGTGAGTGAGTGTGCAAAATCAAAAAATTGAATATTTTCATACATTTCGTTGACTAGCAACGTCAGTAGGTCGTAAATGATATTTTTTTTCAAATTGGTGTTTTTTTTATCGTTGTCAAGGGGATCATGCAGTCTCATAATGTTTTAATGGTGTTCTTTGACAATTATTGATGTTTGCATTTAATTAAGAAATGATCAAGAAAATAACTACGATATAATTATATGCAATTCATGTGGAAAATATATTTCTACTTATAAAGATCCACATACATCAATATTCATTTTTTTTCTGTCACTTTTCTGACTACTTCATGTCTTTCTCCTTCTTCAGTGTTTTTTCATACTTTGGGCAATCTTTGTGGGTTATCAAGGAAGGAGTGACATAACGAAAGTTTGAGAAAACGAAAAGGAATGACATGAATATTACTGTAATGATGTCGCAATTTGAAACGCTTTTCCTGCTTCAAAATTTCCCCTTCTGGAACCTGAACTAAAGCGATGTTCAGCTCATTGCTTCTGAATCATTCAGTGCCTATTCGAGACCGTAAATGAGTAGTCGGATTCTAGTTCCGCTCTTTCTCTCAGTTGGAGCAGTTGCAGTGGGAGCTCTCCAAACTGTTCCTCACTTAAAGGGTAAAATTTAGGTTTCAAAAAACTTTTAAACTCATTGATTGGCAATTTTTCAAATCCCAACCTACGCCTAACCCTCGTTTTATATCTCCTTTGCTGTGGTATTTATTTATGTCACTCCTTTGATATATAAATCCTTCGATTTGGTAATCATTTCACTCCGTTGAGGCATTGCTTATGACAATCTTCATTGTGCCACCTCTTTGATACGGTATTTATGTCAGCCCTCCGTTGTGGCACCCTTTTGACACGGTATTCATGTCCCTCCTTCATTATGGCAGTCATGTCACTCCTTGGATACAGTATTTAGGACATAGTCTCGTTGTCACTCATTTGATATAGTATCTATGTCTCTCTTTCTTTATCACCCCTTCGATATGGTATTCAGGTCACTCCTTCCTTGCATCACTCCTTTGATACAGTATTCATGACACTTTTTCGACATGTCACTCCTTTGGCACGATAATAATGTCACTCCTTCTCTGTGTCACTCCTTTAAACAGGGCTGTTAACTTGTGTATAGGACAATTAGGAAATGAAAGACTACACATCACCCATTGAACCAAACGTTTCGACTGTTGTACCCTACGGCCATGTTCGTGCTGAAGATTCGTGTCTTTAACGAATATTTATTTTCCCACTTTAAAAAGGCAACCGTGGCACCAGCTCCAGACAAATACAGATTTTCGACACCAATTACAATCAACGGCATTGTTCGGGACCCAGAAATAAACCTGAGAGAGGACAGAGGAATGGGCACATTTCAGTCAATCGCCGAGAGCCTCCCACCCGGCAATCGGGAAATACCTATTTATCATTCGAAGACGGCTTTAAGGTTCAATGGCTGAAACGTTGTATTCAAGGAATGAATCAAGATGGGGACAGCAGTCTTGGACGTTTGCAAGAATTTCTACTTCTTCATTCTCTTTCCAACGAGTTGCCTATAAAAATAGACTATTACTCACTTCATCTAAAACTGAACTTAGTTTAAACAGGGATTTTTTTCCTTTCTGTTTTCTAGTCATTTGTTTGTTTTTCCAAATCCAAGTTATTACTTTCTTTTTTCTTTCTCCATTTCTTCGTTTCTTTCTCTCAATATTTATCTATCTATTTATTTGTCCTTTCTTCTTAATCCTGTTTCCTTTTCTTTCTTCGTCCACCGGCTTCTTTCTTTTTCTCTCTTCCTTTGAAAGATGATTCCACTTCGTTCTTCACTCCTTTTTTTTCTTTCCTTCATAAACATTCTTTCTTTGACTTTCCTTTACACTTTCATTCTTTTTTGTCCTTTTTTCATTATTTTTCTCCTTCTCTTTCTTTGAAAGATGTTTCTTTTTGCTCATCATCCTTTTTCTTAGTTTTTCTTCTCTTTCCTTTTCACTTTCTTTCTGGCTTTCTTTTTTTCTTTCTTTCTAGATCTTTATTTTTCGCTTTCTTTCTATTTTTGTTCTTTCCTTATTTTTTCCTTTCTTTATCTTTATTTTTCAATTTCTCTCTTTCTTTTCTGTCGTTCCCTTATTTCTTTTTGTCCTTCATTTTCGCTATCTTTCTTTTTTTTCTGTTCCTTCCTTATTCTTCTTTCTGTCTTTGTCCTTATTTTTCACTTTCTTCCTTTCTTCATCCAACCCTCCTATTTTTTCCTTCATTTTTTTCCTTCCTCTCTTCTTTTGAAAGATTCTTCACTTTTTTTTCTCAGTTTTTCTTTCACCTACTCAAAAGTCAGTTTGGAAGGGAATATTGAAGGTTATACAAGAGACAGAACAGGTATGGCCAGTCCCTCAATCGAAACCGTCTCATTACCTACATGTGTTGGCATCATGCTGTGTTGAGGGTGATCAATAAAAAAAAATGGAAAAGGGGTGATCCATGAATCGGTGACTTCTCTCACATTTTGTTGGACAGTCATCACTACAAATGATGGAATTAAAAAAAAGCAAAAACAAGCGTGAATACTGCTGGACACAAACTAGCGATGAATTTAGCATAAATCTACATTGCAAATTGACCCCTAGGAACCTATTTGTGGGGTAATTTTTTGTAGACATAATAAGGAGTAAATGTTTAAATTTTCTGCCCTCAAGCTTCATTTTTTTACAGCCTGTATGTGTAATACATACATACATACATACAAACATGGTGTCTTCAACCTCGTTTTCGAGTATGGCCATCTCGAGATGTCACTCCAGAAAATCACTCAACTATACGAAGAATAGATGTGGCTTTTCAACACAGCCAGGGATTTTGAATTTCGGGTCCAAAATTGGCGTACAAAACGATACATTCGTACTTTGCCAACCAGCAAGTAAGGATCACTTAAAACTGAAGAAACCTCTGCTAACAATTTCGGTTGACAGTTTTTGAGAAGGAAAAGATCTTTGTTCCCTCAGGAGAGCAACCTAGCCATGTTCTATGAAACATTTTTGAGCATGCGTACATTTTGTTTGGGAGAAAAATTTTTATTCAAATCAAAACATCCAGTAGTTTTTTTTTTCAACTTCTCTCTTCCACATTTGATACATTTTATTTTGTCGAAGGAGCTGATTTCAGAATCTTGGATAAATGGATATTGTACTGGTAACCAGCTTTGTGTGAGTATATGCTTACAAATATACGTACACACACATGCACATATTTCAACATAGATAAGGGTTAAGACTAGGGTGAAAAATATTATACAAATAATATATATAATTGTGTCATCCACAGACGGCAGTTTCCTTGTATAACAACTCTTCAGTGTGGCTATAGACTATCTGTTATCCCATCTAGTACCATGAGGTAGGATGGAAACCTTCGCTTCAGACCCGGAGGCCGGTATGCTACCGCTGAGCCACAGAAAATCTCATCTCATCAAAAAAAGGTGTTGGATGAAGAAAGCTCTGTTCTAAACCATCAGATACAGCTGTTTATGTTCAGCTCTAACCCTTAAACATTGGTAACACATTCACGCAGCTCAACCAAATTTGATATGCATAATTAGTGGACTTGCGGGGAGAATTAAGACTTTTGTTTTTTTGTTTTTTTTTTTAATGTGTTTTTACAGGTTACAGCAGGAGGTTTCTATTTTTGTGTTACTATGATACTAAACTGAACCCTTTTTTCTAATCAATATATGTGTATACTTTCTATCTCTCTATTTTCTATTTATATAAAGCGTTTGTGCCTCTGACGCCCCCGTGAACATGGACGTAGTTCAACTGAATTTGGCACAAATTTAGAGTTTGTACTCAATGAACCAAGGGATTGAAATTGGGTTATTTGGTTTTCAAAAAAAAAATTGAATTTAATTTCCATTCTCTCTCTCTCTATCTACCTCTCTCTCTATATATATATATATGCATACAGGCTGAAACTAACCAATACGACAGCGTTGAGGTAGTTGATAATGAACTGATAACATGTAATTGCAGATTCAAGTCCTGATAAATATACCAGAGTACACTTTATTTTCTATCTATATATACATTTTTGGCTTTCCATTTTGTCACACATACACATATGTATGATCACAAATTGCGTTATATCAAATTGAAACTTTTACTTGAAATGTTCTCTCATTATTACCCATTGAATGTATACCTTAGCTGATATATATATTGTCAGACACTAAAATTGCCTTTGTTTTCCCATATAACAAGAAAAAAAACAATTCAGGGGAGTTAACTCTTCACCATTCATCACATTAAACTAAACTGATGAAGAAAATTAACATTCCCCCACAGGGATTTGAAATCATGGGTAACTGATTGACAGGCGACTCACTAACTTACTGAGCTAAACTGACAAGTTTCACATCTCTAGAAAAAAATTGCTTAAAATACACAAAGGCTTATTTCATTCTCATGTATAAATAAATCTACACTAAATATATATATATATATATATATATATATATATATATATATATTCATAATTTTTTATTAATCATACATACTCTACAAGTTTCAAGAATCTTCTTCTGTCAGAATAGAAGCAGAAGTGGAGTTCAACTCTCCAGCAGCCAGGCTTATCAATAGGGAGATGGTGAGTGCCTTCTTAATATTACTGTTTTGTTTTTTTTTAAATCCCCAAAACCGTTACAAAGTAAACAACTGATGATCCCAACAAGGGAAAATTTATATATTGTATAATAATAACAAAGTATAAAGGAAATGAAGAAAAAAGCACTTTTGAAGATTATTATAAATTGCATTGACAGATATTGGGAAATGGGTGACTGAAATGACATAGAAAAATCTATTGAAATAGTTTTTTAATGTGTTTAAAGTTCTAAAGCTTTCTAGACACACATATATATATATATATATATATATATATATATATATATATATATATATATATAGGAACATTTAAATCATTAAATACTAAATGTACAAAAGACATTTTTCAGAAATTAGTGTTATAATGTTTCCAAATATTAATGAAATATCTATCAAGTAATTCATGTAAGTTTTACATAGAATTAAATATTATAGTAGAAATCATTTGAAAATTCAAATGACTGGACTTGTTGGAAGAATGTCAGACAACCGTTGGACATCACAACTGAGAACATGGATCCCCAGAGATCATGTGCAAAATTGTGGCCAACAGAAAGTATGATGATGTGGCAAGTTAGACGAATTCAGAAAGTACTGGCTCTGTGAGACCCATGATAAAGAGGTCTGGCGAATATGAGTGAAGGGTCTATGTCCAAATGATAGGATGCTAAAAGGCTAATAATGATGCGTGAATATATATATATATATATATATATATATATATATATATATATATATGGTCTGGAAAGCTTTATTGCTTCCAACAACAAATGACCTTTTTTTTTTTACTTTAGACACTTATTTCCCAATATTTGTTAATGCAGTTCATGTAATTTTCTTCAGTGTTTTTTTTTGTTTTGTTTTTTTCACATATACTCTATTATGGTACTATGTGTTAATTTTTCTCTCTTTAAGATCACCACTTGTTTGATACGTAACTGTTTTGGGAATTTAAAAACAAAGCATTTATATTAACAAGGCTCCCCAGCAGTGTCGATCATATACCACCTTCCTTTCAGCTACAATAGTAATGTATAGCTTTTGTCAAACTATCATACGAGATGTAGTTTATTTTATATAAGGTATTATCAATGGATGTTATTTCATACTACACATTATTTAGATTTTCTTTAAACACAGGTCTTGCTTACTCTGTAGGTAACCCAAAAAACGTATTTGACGATGAGGGATCAGTAAGTTTAACAACAGTTGAAACTTGTTTCTTGTGTTACATCTACTGAGTATTCACCCAAGTGACTACAAGAAATTATATATAAATCAGAAACAATGTACATATGTAATATTTTCATATGACTTTAATAAGAAACGATATATGTTGGTATTGCGGATATGAAGTGATCCAAGAGAATGTTGATGGAAGTGAGAATGAAAGTTAAATAGAAAAACTTTGAAGAAATCAGGTGTTACATCTCAATTTGATCTTATTACTCTACAGGCATGTTCCAATGCATTTTGATAGATGCCAACCATCTTTTTTAGAGAATAACTTGCAGCGTTTCACAGCAAATTTTGCTGTTTACATGTTTGAGGATAAGGAAGAAATAAGAAATTTCATTGCTGTTTGGATGTTTAGTGTGAGCGGGAGGGGAGGTGTCTGTATCTGTGTAGATGAGTCAAATTTTGTTATAAATGAAAAAGGTCTGTAAGAGGCAGGGACAGAGGCTGTTTGTGTGTGTGTATATGAATATATGTATAAAAAAAAAAACGTTTTTAATGTTTGGAGTTTAAAACTGTAAAACTTTCTTGACTATGTGTATGTATATATAAATGCTCCATAGGAACAGAGCACTCTGGCGGATGAGGGATTTCTGTGTAAACAAATATATCGCTTAAATCCAGCCCTACTGACCATCCAGTTCCGTAGTCCAGAGGTAGGATATTGGCCTGTGGGTCTGATGTGAAGGTTTCAATTCTGCCTCGCGGTACTAGATGGGATAATGGAAAGTCTATAGCCACACTGAAGAGATGTAATACATCGAAACAGCTGTTTGTAGATGACACAATAATATATATATATATATATATATATATATATATATATATATATATATATATATATGCATATATATATATATATATATGCATTCTAAATAGATTTTTTAAGGTCA
Source organism: Thysanoteuthis rhombus (assembly GCA_963457665.1). Classification (NCBI taxonomy): domain Eukaryota; kingdom Metazoa; phylum Mollusca; class Cephalopoda; order Oegopsida; family Thysanoteuthidae; genus Thysanoteuthis; species Thysanoteuthis major. Next base: position 5,108,050 of record OY735204.1, on the reverse strand, counting down.
GGGAAATTAGCAATTAGTTGATGACTATTTGAGTATATTGATGTCTATTATGTTCTTTAATTCACCTTTCTTGTCTTTTGCTTTTTCTCTTTACAGTTCGTATTTCTTTGGGATGACTTTTAGAAACCATCAACTAAAACTCTCACCACAACTGTCGACATAGGTTTCTTCAGTTTTTGAGTTGGCCTGACTGGTTTGCTGGCTATGTGTCTATCATGCATATAGGCCATACCAATGGAGCTAGAGGGCTGAAAATTCAAACATTTACTCTTTATTATGTCTTGACAAACGTTTTCTTTTTTTTCTGTAAATTCCATCCCTTTGTACCGAATTGGTCACTTACTTTCTACCTGGCAGCATTCACACTTGTTTTTTTTTTTTCTTGAATCACGCTTCATTACCCAACAAGAGGCAAGAAAAGTAACTTATTCATCGATCACACCCTTTTTCCAATTATTTTACTTAATCGCCCCCAATACAGCATGCTGCCAAAAGACATTGGTCATGTGACGGTTTCTATCGAGTGACTAACCAACCCTCTCGCTTGACCCTTGATTGATGAATAAACAAAGAACAACTCTGAAGGAATCATCGAAAAAGGATGAATAAAAAAACTGAATTCAGTTTGATTGACAAACAGTCTTCATTTCTTGTTTTGGTCTTGATGGTAATCTTTCTTGATCACTCTTTCCTCAAAAACAGACAGGAATTGGAGTTTTTCTCTGATGACCTTGCACAAATTTCGAATTGATGTCACATCTATATATCTATCTATATATGTTATTGAGGAATGGATGTATGATCCCACAAAATAATAGATTGCATTATATTGGAACTCTATTTGTAATTATCTCCCATTAGTACACCAGGATTGTATAATTTGGTCTAGATAACACAAATACAATAAACAATTAAAGAAAATCGGGTTGCTAAAGGTTTGCTTCCTGCAGCAGATCCACATCAGGTGACCAAAATCTTATGGCAGAAAAGGGGTGATCAATGAATAAATTACTTTCTTCTCTTGCATTTGGTTGGGCAGTTTGAGATCACTAAAAAGTCTAAATTTTCAAAAAACAATTCTGAACCCAAAGGGACTATATTAGCATACACTTTACATGGTAAATTGAACAACCCCACCAGAAACTTATTTTGATGAGGAATTTTTAAAAGACAAAAAAAAAAACATTCCCACTGCTCATTTAAGGGATTGAGTGTTTTTATTATGAATGGTTAAGGCTGTACAAAATCAAGATATATAGATAGATACAAACAAATGTAAAAACAAATGAATAACCTGAAGCATGCAACAGTGATTGAACCGGTCTGTTGTGGGTAGTAGTAATTAATATACAATTTAAAACAGACTTACAAATGAATCGTTTCATCAATTCCAGGCAAATTACTGATTTTATATTGACCAAGTACCAGATTTTGGTCACATCTTAATGAAGGTTTGAAACAAAAATATAGATACACATTTCTGTTTAACTAGAATGCAACCATTTGTCTCAATAGAAAATGGAATGAAACCAGAGTGACCCTTCCAGGGCGCCAGCCCGGGCAAAGCATATGGAAATTTTGGTGTGTCCAGTTGACGGAATCTACCTCATAACCTTGCCTGATGTAGTCCAAAGAAGATCAAAGCAAGATACTATCAGCATCAGCCAGGCATTTGTCTTAATGGAACACCTCTCCTAGTTGGAGTCATCCTTCACCTAGACTGGTTGCAAAAGCCAAAAAAACCTGCTATTTTACCCATGGCTTGAAGGTAGAAGAGATGGATTCATGCCTTTCCCAAGGCAGCATATGTGCTGTCCTTCTCCCAGATTGGTTGCCAACCAAAATCTGAAAAGCCCTGATTTTTCAATAATTGCTGGGGGGATAAGACATGGATTCATGCCTCTCCTAAGGCAACATAGACAGCCTCGACTGGAGCTTGAACTCAGCTTGCAAATCTCATTGTTTGACCCATTAACCGCTACGCCTCCAGCAACTCTCTCCACTCAACTAAAATTTGATAGTTCAAATTTTTTTTTTGTTAAAAAAATTGAAGAAAATTCTAAATAGTCCATATGATATTTGCCGCTAATCTTCTCAATGGCCTGATAAAGTGATATTCTTTGGCCCGATGCCAAATTTCAGGATTATAAGAAAGGAATCACTTAGCGTTTGAAATCCCTACGTTCTTAGGATCTAGATGCCGAAGATTTTGGCGACAGAATCTTTGTTTTGTTTCCTCACGTTATCCTCTTAAAAGGAAAATGGTACGGCTTAGACATCTTCCACTTTGGACGTGTAAGACCCAATCAAACTGTGAAATAGGCCAAATTCTTATTAGATGTGTGTTATTTTAAACAGGCGGGGTAAGGATCATGACTCATCTGGTAAAGACGTTCGTTCTTGAGTTCTTCTACTGTTTATTTACACGGATGGAATTCAACAAATAACAGGTCTGGTTTGTCACTCAATAGAAACAGTCACAGGATCAATGTCTTTTGGCAGCATACTGTGTTGGGGTGACCAATTTAAATATTCAAAAAAAAGGGTAATCAATGAAGTGATTACTTCTCTCGCCTTCTGTTGTATCATGATCACTAAAAAAATGAGTTGAACACTGCCGGTCACAAACTAAGGGACCGATTCATTTTCAACTGAGAGCAAGGATCACAATTCATCTGGAGGTGAACAGATACTATACTTTGACCTTGTAAAGGCTGTAAAAGGTTAGATCTTAAAACTAGGATCAGCCGCAGCAGCCTCGTCCAAAATTAAAGTTTCAAAGAGGATATTTAATTATTTCGATACGTTTTGAAAGATTGCTAGAATAGTGTATGGAAGATGCTAAGGAACACTTTCCTTTTTTCATGGAAAGGACATAGCTGCCCCTAACTGACTCTGCGCCAAGGAGGCGGGCTGTCTTTGCTCTCCAGGGGTTCTGGTGCCCCTGCCAGCAATCCAAGAAAAATTATGAATCTCTCATTCATGCTACTTTTTACCTCTTGAAGTGATGGTGGTAAAATCAAGTCACTTTGATGGAAATACTACCAGTATGGTTTGAATCATGAATTTATGTTTTAAAAAAAAGAACAAAACCAGCTCAGGTCAGTCACTCAATAGAAACTGAAAAGTGACCTTTAGGTAGCACACCATGTTTGGGCTGATCAATTGAACAATTAGAAAAAAGAATGAATATTCTTGCATTTTTGGCAGCAATCACTAATAAAAAATCTGAATTTTCAAGAAACAAGTATGAATGCTACTGGACACAAACTAAGGGATCAATTTAACAAGAACTTTGATTGCTAATTGAACCCCCTTCAAAAATCTAGGCGGGGGGATTCAAAAAGAAATCAGACATTTTTTTTTTTCCTAGACTCAATGAGGTATAAATGTTTAAATTTTCAGCCCTCGGTCAGTGGGGGTCTGACACGGGGAATCTTTTGGGAACTACATCCATAGCACAGCTATGAAAAAAACATTTATTAAACTCAGACTTGTACCATATATTAGAATTCAAATATACATAATTTATTCAGAAAGAAGATCTGGTTTTTAAAGGTCAAAAATTGTTTATTATTGCAGTTCATTGATTACAGTCTAAAAACTAAATGATAAAATAGGAGTCCACCAGAATATTTAATTTATTGAAAGGGTCTTCAAGCCTCAAAATCACTACTCTGGCTACATTAGTTTGCCTTGCATTCATGATACATGCATAAATATCCAGCCAACCAGCCAGCCAGACCAATTACAAAACTGAAGAAACCTACATTGACAGTTTTGGTTAACAGTTTCTAACAGCCTGACAGACTAACTTGAAAACTGAAGAAACTCATGTTGACAGTTTTGGTTGAAGGTTTCTAAAAGCCAGCCAGACCAACTTTAAAAGTGGAGAAACTTATGATGACAGTTTTGGTTGATGGTTCCAAACAGCTAACCAAACCAACTTGAAAGCTGAAGAAACTCATGTAGACAGTTTTGTTAGAAAGTTTTTAACAACCAGCCAGACCAACATAAAAACTGAAGAAACCTATGCTGACAGTTTTAGTTGACAATTTCTTATAGCAGTTCAAATGATTTGGCCAAAATGTGATAAAATCAGCAGATAGGAAAATAGCAGTCTAAATGACTCAAGACATAATATACAAATATCCAATGCACTTATACACACACACACATGTGCATATAAAATGATAACGAAAGAGGGTACAGGGGAGGGTAAGGGAAGAAAATAAATATACTAAGATATAGATATATTCATAAGCCTACTTGACGTATACTTTGTTACCGAGAAAGACACGGGCAGGAATAAAGAAATTCTGATTACCTTGTCACATAATTATTCGTATGTAGATAATGAAGTAATCAGTTCTCATTGAAAGTCTGGATGTCTGCGCATAATTCTGATGTGAGTCTGAGGCTGAGAACGATACAGACAGGGGAGGAGACGTTCCATCCAATGCATCAGTATCAGGTTCGCATACTTGCTGTTGTCAAGTGTCAACGTGATTAACAAAGATCTCTCATTCACTTCATGATCCAATCATCCAGGTAGGAATCAATATCGTCGCTGGGGTGGTCGGGCATGTGGGGGAACGTGCCGCAACATCCAGGACGAGGTAAGTCGGAAAACAGTCCAACCTTTCTCTATACCCCCCACCCCCAACCCCGACCATCGCCGCCAAACAGTGCATCCCCCACCCCTCAAGATATCTGAGCCAGTTTCTCACCAGAGCAAGTGTACATGGCAGATGACCTACGCAGAGAAGAAGCACCTGTTCCTTGCAGAACGTCACTACTGCCAGTTCTGTCTCTGACCTTTTCGATGGGAACGAGCTGGGCGATGGAATCTGGTTGTCCAGTCGTCCGCAGTTGTATGGTAGGTCATTTTGGAGTGTGCCATTGTCCTTGTGAGGTCAGCGGGTCATTCCTGTCACGCGAGGTTGGTTAGGTTGATGAAAGGTCTCTTTCTTTGAGTCATAGAGCAAGATGTGCCAATCAAAATACTTCATGCCTTTGGAGAGGAACAATGCTTCGGAGTCCTGTGAGAGGAACTTCCAGTGACCAAGACAATTCGAGATGATGGATGGTCTAATTGTAATATTTGGAATTATCCAATCAGAATTTGAAGGAAAGGAAATGTTCATATCTTGCTAGCGTTCAGTTCCTGCTGCCCCAAGACTAATTACCACATTTGGAAGTTATAACTCTGATTTATAATGTTTGGTACTAGTAGATATTAGTATAGAATTGCACTCTAGCTATGAGACTACTAGCAGGATCAGATAGCTTGGAAATGATGAATGTGTATATATATATATATATATATATATATAAATATGATTAATATAAAAATTGACAGTAGGTTAAACCAAGAAACACGTGTCAGTGATTTCACCCCAAAATTTTCAGTAAATATATAGAGATATATATAGAGATGTGGATAAATAGAAGAAGTGAAGATAATTCTTCCTCAAGAATAGGATTAATAGTTAGTTTTCAAAAACAATCAAATCTAATTGGATAATACAAAAATACATTATCTAAATGAGAATAACCTTTTTTTAATCGTGATTATAAGAACAAAAGATGTTGCTGTTCACTAGTTAAATATCCTTATAATTTTTATTTTATATATATATATATATATATATATATATATATATATATATATTATGTATATATTGTACAAATCTGGTTTGCAATATAACATAAGATAATATAAAGCAATATCTGATATGTGATAGACTTATTTCATAGAGTGCTCAATACATCTAACTTTGAACTATATTCGTCAAGTTGGTTATGAGAAAAACTGAAAATATTGTAGGAAGTAGATTTGCTACACACATTTGTTAAACTCAAACATGTTTGTGTACTGAATCTACTTCCTACTATATATATATATATACATATATATGTGTGTGTTATTAAGAAGTGGACATGTGATTCAATAGAATGATTATAACTTGCGTTATGTCATATTGAAACTCTATTTGAAATGATTTTCTGTTTTTACACTGTTGATATATAATTTGGCCAAGACAGTGTGAATAGAATAAACAAAGAAAATGGGGCTGCTACAGGGATTGAACCTGCATCCAATACAGTCGCCACTTCACTGGCAGCTGTGTAGCTCAATGGCAAGAGCAATGCTATGGTTATAATCATTGTATCATATACATTTTATACATATGTGTATGTATGTGTGTATATATATATATATATATATATATATATAATATATATATATATATATATATATAAAATCATTTAGGTATGTGTATATATACATTGTATCAATATATATATATATTTGTAAAATGAAATCTGATTAATCATAAAAATCACATTTGTTTTCACTGAAAATCCTGTTCTTCCTAATTTTCAATGCATTTCTATCGTAAAATCATTCCCAATACATTTCAATAGTGAAAGCATTTATAACATTTCTATTGTAAAATCATTAGTAATGCATTTAAGTCATACATATCATAGGTTTATTCTGTCAGTGATGCTCACATTATTTCTTGATCACTGACAATCCCTTTCTTCTCTAATTCCAGTAATTGAGCTAGAGGGCTGAAAAATTCATCACCATTATTTCAAGAGAAAAATATTCCTTTCGTCTATTTTATTATCATTCTCTTTCCAGAATCTATGATCATTTTTATCATAAGGAGTAAATGTTGAAATTTTCAGCCCTCTAGCTCCATTGATATGGCTGGTATGCATGATACATACATAGCCAGCCAGACCAACTAGAAAACTGACCAAACCTATGGTAACAGTTCTTGTTAAGGGTTTCTACTAACAGAGGGCAACTTTTTCCAGAATCAACTTACTTCAAATTCTGTTAGTTGATAAATTCTGAAAGAGAAAGATAACAAAGCAGAAAAAAAAGGAATATTTTTATCCTGAAATGATGCTGATGATAATTTTCTGTGAGTCTAGAATAGGGTGACCTTCAAGTGTCTCTCTAAAAGCGTTTTCTAAATTTTATTAGCACAATGTAAAAATAATTAGTTTTTTTTATCAAAGAAACACATTCATTGAGGATCTTGAATCACCATAGTCCCACAAATGGTCTGACCAACCAGCCAGCCAAGTTGGCTATAGATTCTTCTCTCTTCAAGTGTCTGTGTCTAAACATATATATATATATATATATATATATATATATATATATGTATGCATGTATCTGACTATTTTGGAGGGCTACAACTTTGAAATTCTGCATGAGTATACCGCTAGACACCTTCTAAAAACAGATTTTTTTGTTTTTCAAAGAAGTGTTTTTTTTAAGTCTCTATGGTATTTTTGGACCAACAATGCCCCAAACCAATGCTGGTATTTTTTTAGATGATTTCAAATGAAAGATATATTTTTTAGATAATTCTTTAGTAATTAGTCCTGGTACACATGCGGGCTATGATGATTCATTTGTGCCAGTTCCGGATATTATCATCATATATGTTTGAAGATATTACATGAGTATTTTGATAAAAAGCAAAAGTGAATAAGACAAATTAAAAATGGTTAAAACCTTGTGATCAGAGTATTATAAAAATGAAAAATGTTTTTAGTGCTTGAGAATCCTTAAAAGATGTAGAGAATAATTTAGATCTAAATTTCATTTCTCATTAGATGAAGCATTCTTCAAGTATTGTTGATTTTTTTTTTATGAGTATTTTCATTCATCTATACATTAAATGATTTTCATTGCAACTACTTAGGCCATCACGCTACAGTTTCTGATCTTTGCCTCAATGGCACAGAATGATAACATTGAAAAATAATTAGAATTAAGATGAAAAAAAATATTCATAAAAAAAATTGGTGAAAATTTTGGTTAGGTACGATTTAACAAAATGCCAATATTTAGCAAGGGAGATAATCCATGGAGATGCAACGGCTGCTACTTATGGACCAAATATTTATGATGGCCATTTTTAAAGGCTGAAAATTGCCAAAATCTAAAGAGATATTTTATGAAAGAATTGGCTAAGAAGTTACTGGATTTCTGAGAAATCTTATGGAGAGAAAAGAGGGAAAAACTATGAACTCTTAAAACTGTATTTCATTAAATTTGAAATGAAAAGAAACAAATTGATTTAATCAGGTGACTATTATACTTGCTGAGAGTAGATAATCCCACTGAAATATTAAGAACTGTCAGCCAAAACTATGAAGATAGGTTTTTTTGGTTTTCAAGTCTCTCTGACTGCTTGACTATGTATGTACATAATAGACATACAGGTAGCACAAATGGAGTTAGAGGACTGAAAATTGAAACATTTACCCCCTATCATGTTTTTTTTAAATTCTTCCTTGATAGGTTCTTAGTGAGGGGGGCGATTTGCAGTGTCAGTTTATGCTAAATTGATCCCTTTGTTTGTGTCCAGCAGCATTCATATTTGTTTTTTTAACTTGGAATTTGTCTAATGATTTCTGACCAATGTGATGCAAGAGAAGTAAATTATTGGATGATTGCGCCTTTTTCCAATTTTTAACTTGATCACCCCCAACACAACATGCTGCCAAAGATCTTGGTCACGTGACAGTTTTGTCTGAGTGACCAACCAGACCTATTCATTTCTAAATCAAATAACTTTAAAGGGTCTCAAAAAAAGATGAAGCTCTTTTCTGAAATGTATTAAAATTTGATTGCCTACCCAAATCTTCGACTAAAGTCTGTCTTCGTCTAGAAATAGTAATGACTTTTAACTATCTATAGCTTTCATGATTCACCAATTTCTCTAGTTGGTTTTCTTTGAGCTATTTTTGCCAACTCTTTGGTCACTAATGTCCATCGCTTTCCAATGGTCAGATGCCAATGTCCAGACATTGAAGTCCTAGAAATGAGAAAAAAAAAAAAGAAAGAAAGAGAAACACCAGATATTTCTGACCATGGAAGAGTCTCATGAATGAACATAAAAGAAGTGTCTTCCGCAATTCAATAAGCCTTTTTTTTTTATTATCTTAAAGGCATCTCTTCATTCAATTTTCTTACAAATTGAGGTAAGGAGGGAAAGAAGAGATAAGTTTGTCCTGGTATCTTTCTACACACATACAATTGCTTACACCCATAGCCAGGTGAATATAAAATTGCTTACATACACCCACACATAAAGAAAAGGATTTGGACACACATACTCGTACACCAGCTGATATACATCCAAACATACAATCCAAACCAAAGTATGTCTTGAATTGATTTTTATTAAAAACTCACTTGATAATCATAGGGAAATGTGAAACAAATTTGTTGTGGGGATTCCATCAGTATATTATTATACAAGCTCTATTTTATTAGAGATATTGAACACTTTTATTATCCACTTCAAACTTCATATCATTTGACGGCCTCCTTTGGGACACAGGTTCAATTTCTGCTGCAGTCCATTTCTTTGATTGTTTACTCTGCCAGTTGGCCTAGACTGCATAAACATATTCACAGAGTAAAAACGGGATGTCAGTTCAAACAGTGTTTCAAATGGAGATAATTCATTCGTTATTATTCTGTTGGATTATAGATCAGTTTCTTTATGATATATACAATAATGCCAAAACTATTCACAGTATGCCTTAAAAGCATCTTTTGAAAAACTGACTGGGAAGGAATGGGAGTAAACATAAAGTAGAGTATTTGAAATATCAATGATTGTCTCACAACATTACCATAATATCAAAGCAGGTGTAAAAATGAACAGAATTAAGACAAAAGTAATGTTCAACAGTGATGCCCTAAGTACATCCTTGAGAATAAAGGATGAAGATTTGAAAGAGTTTGAGGGGAACATCTACTTAGGACACAGGATGAAATTAGAGAAAGATCTCGAAAGTGAAATAAAACAACTGGATGGAAAACATTTAGTAATGATAGAGACATATATCCACATCTCGTATAAATGAATCACTGTAGGCTTTGCATGCACCAGAACTAATTTCTAAAAAACTAAAATCTAATCTAAAATCATCTCAACGAATAGATCTTTTATCTAAAAGGAAATAGATCTTTTGTCTAAGATTATCTAAAAAGTACTTGCTCAAAATTTGGACCCTGTTGGTCCAAAATGACCCCCCAGAGACCAAAAAAAGCATTTTCTAGAAGAAAAAAACCCTTACAGTTAGTGCCTAATTGTGTATGCCTTGAAATTTTCAAGGCTGTAGCCCCCAATTTGTCACCACATATTCAGAGATGAGTAGAGAGAGGAAAATCTATAGCCCACATGGCAGCTGATTTGTGGGGCCTTGATGATTCAACATATAGAGAAGGGTCTTACCAATATGCTTAAAACAGAAATTGTACAGCATAATGAATGTATTATACCAGCTATGATGTATAGACATGAAACATAAAAACCAACAAAGTCACTTGAATACAAACTCAGTCACACAATGATCAATGGAAAGATCAATGCTAGGAATAATTCTAAAAGATAAAAAGAGATCAGTATATCTACAATAGCTGACCAGGGGGAAAAGATATCTTATTAGAGAATAAGCAATGAAAATGGAGCTGGGCAGGATACATGGTAAGAAGGAAGGATTACAGATTGTTGAAAATGTTTATCAAATGACTCCCAAAGGACAGCAATCTCAATAGGAGAAGACCAGACAAAAGATAGAGTAATATGATTGATTTAATCATCCTCCAGAGCTTTCAAAACTGTGTCATAACACTTCAGTGTGTCACCAATATTTTCCTTTGTATGCTGTGCGCATGTGCACAGGAACACAAGTTTTGTAACCAGTGCACAAAGAAAACTAATATGTGCACAAAAGATTTAAAATCCTGTTGATAGCTTACTGAGTTTAGACAAACCTGAGAGTTGGACAATAGATTTGCAATTCAAACACAAGTTCTATCTGTTGCAATTATATAAGGGTAATGAATTCTCTATGTATGAAAAGAATACGTAATTGAAATCTCATTTTATTTTCTAAATAAAATTACAAACTGAAATAAACCTATTGATGAAACTGGCCCTAAGCCAGTTAAAATACAAGATTTTAAAATGAATCTCAAGCAGCATCAGATTCATAGGAGTGGAGAGGGATGCTTCGTAGAAATGGTGCAAGATGTTTGCTATGTTGATTTGTCAGTCAGTCAGTCAGTCAGTCAATGACAGCTATTGCTGCAATAGATATGCACATGTTGAATTCAAAAGTGAGCACAAATTTTTGTCACTCGGAAAAATTTGCACACACTGATGTCAAAAAATAAGAGAAGACATTGATTTCTGATAATCTCTACGTGTGCTGAGAAATTAAGTTTAGTATTGGAACCTCACATAAATGAATCACTGTAGTTTCTGCATGTTCAAAAACTAATTATGTTTACAATTGTTGAAAAAAATACAAAATAGATCTTTTCTATCTAAAATTATCTAAACAATATAGATCTTCTTATCTGAAATTATCCAAACAAAATAGAACTATTTTATCTAAAATTATCTAAACAATATAGATCTCTATCTAAAATCATCTGACAAAGTAGATCTTTTTATCATGAATTATCGAAAAAATACCAGTACAAGGGCATTGACGGTCCAAAATGACCATAATGATGGTGCTTAGTGGTATACTGCTGCAAATTTTCAAGGTTGGAGACCCAAAAATGTGACCAGGAGTGCCCAGAGGGAACACTCGTACATTTGAGCAAAGGTAAATTAATGGGTCATTCGTGGGGCTACACTGAATCCATTTTGTATAACTTTTGAAAGATTCTTTTCCTGAGTCAGTTGAACTGCTGGAATGACATTATGTATTTAGTTTGGCTAATGAGACTTCAGGTATGAGTGGCAAAAAGTTCTATTTCTCAAAAGTGTGCCAGGTAAGGAAAAAGTTTTTAAAACTCTGGTTTATATTATCATTTTTCACATTGCAATTGAATCAATGTAGCCCCACAAATGACCTGCCTGACCAACAAGATTCTCCTCTCTCTGCTTGTCTATGTGTGTATTTGCGTGTACCTGAGCACTCCAGGTCAAATTTTGGGGGACACAACCTTGAAAATGTGCAGCACTATATCACTTAGCACCATCTAAAAAATAAAACTGATTTTTTTTTTTGTGAGTTCTTGTCGTCATTTTGTACCAACAAGGCCAAAAATTTTGCTGGTAGGTATTTTTTTTTTTTTAATGATTTCAGATGAAAGATCTATTTTTTTTAAGATGATTTTAGATGGAATATTTTTTTAAGATGAAAGATGTACTTTTTTCAGATGATTATAGATAAAAGATATATTTTTCCAGATGAATATAGATAAGAGATCTATTTTTAGAGATAATTTCTGATAAAAGACCAATTTCTACAGATAATTTTAGATAAAAGATCTTTTTTTTTCAGATATTTTTAGATAATTTTTAGATAACCAATTCTGGTGCATGTGTGTAACAGTGATTGATTTATGCAAGGTACGAATATCTCAAATGACTGTAATTATTTAACTGCCATCATCATCATCATCACCATTATCATTGTCCTAATCAACATTCATTAAACATTTATTCTTTGTCTACTTATGAAATTTACCTAATTAAAAAAGCCCAGTGCTAAATTATTTTTTTCAATAATTTTTTTTGTTCCTTGCCAACGCTATCATTTCTTGCTCCATTGAAATGGACAGCGTTTCTCCACGGGGATTCCTAAACATTTCATCATTTTGCCGCGGGTAATTTTCAGTGATTTTATTCATCCATTCATTCAGTTTGCTTATTTTATTTTTGCATTCTTTGCGGCCTGTTCCTTTTTATTTTTTGGCGTTTTATTTTCGCCTTTTTTGTTTTTTTGCATTTTAAAGACATTTCCTTTCTACCTTTAAACAGATTTTCCTTCTACTTTTACTGTTGGTTTTCAAAATCCTAATTGGAAACCATCAACCAAAACTGTCAGTATAGGTTTCTTCAGTTTTCAAGTTGGTCTGGCTGGCTGGCTATGTATGTATGTATCATGCATGCAAGCTAGACAAATGGTGCAAGAAATTTGTAAGTTTCTTTGACTTTTGAAAATCCCTCCCAAGATACTCTTTTTTTTCAAAGGGGGGGTCAATTTGTAATGTCAGTTTCTGCTAAATTGATCCATTTGTTTGTATCTTGGTGATCACTACCTGACTTTTCAATTGATCTCCCCCAACATGGTATGCTGCCAAAAGACATCTATCCTGTGACGGCTTCTTAGATTTCTCACTTCTAATGTCTGTTTTTAGAATCTTAATTTATTTATTTTTCATGTTTGCCCTAAAATCCATTGTTCCCAATCAACACAACCCTCCCCCCACACACATCCCTCACAAACACGTAGACTGACAAAAAAAAAATCCTTTCCCAAAAATAGGCTTTTAAAACAACAACAAAAGAAACAAGAAGATTCCGGAACCATTATCTTGATAATTCTATTTTTTTCTTAAATTTATTTATCTTTTTTAAAAAATTGAATTTCATTTATTTCCTTCTCATATTTGTCTCACCGGGTCCTAATTTCGAGGTTTATTACTTGATATTAATTAGCATCATTGAGGGTTGCTGTTTGGATACAAAAGTATTTTGAACAGGTCTGGTTAGCCACTCAGTAGAAACCATTACATGACCGCAATATTTTGCCAGCATGCCGTGTTGGGAGTGATCAATCAAAACACTGGGAAAAGAAGGGATCAATAAATGAGTTACTCCTGTCCAGCAGTGATTACACATCAAAATCTGAATTTTCAAAAAATGAGCGTGAATGCTGCTGGACACAAACTAAGGGACTAGTTTGGCATAAACTTACATAGCAAATTGATCCCCCCTCCGACTAAAAATTTAATGGGGGGATTTAAAAAAAAAAAAACAAGTTTTTGTTGATATAAGGATTAAATATTTCAATTTTCAGCCCTTTAGCTTCATTGCTGCTGCCAGTGTGCATGGCATATGCATACATCCAGAGAGACAGTGAGCTAGCTGGACCAACTTAAAAACTGAAGAAACCTATGCAAGCTGTTTTAGTGACAGTTTTGGTTGACAATTTCTAATTGTGTGCCGGCTAAAAACTGCCAGAAACTTGGCCTCAGCGTTGACACAGATGCAAAATATAATTAAGTGATTTATTTCGGCGTGTTTTTATATTGTTTTTGTGGAGAAGAAAAAAAAGACTAATCATACGATTCCTTTGTCTCGAATTCAAATAGTCTTACTATTGTTGACTCTTCAAAACAATAAAACAATATACAAGCTACAATTAGCACACACATACACACTGTTGTGTATAAGAATGTGTGAGCGTTTGTACAAAATTGAATCACCGTTGCCCCTGAATGGCCCGCCCGACCAACCAGCTGAATGGCCTTCAGATCTTTCTCACTTTGCTCGTCTTTGTGTCTATATGTGTCACATTTTCAAGGGTACAACTTTGGAATTTCACATGAGTACACGACTGGGCACCACCTGAAATTTTTTTTTTTTGATTTTTCCAGAAAGTTCTTTCTTGGATCTCTATTGTCCTTTGGAACCAACAATGCCCAAATCCTGTGTTGGTATTTCTTAGAAGATTGTAAAAAAAATATCCATTTTTTTTAGATAATTTTAGATAATTAGTTCTGGTAAACACGGGGGTTTATGGGATTCATTCATATGCGGTACAGCTATTAAAATACATAGATACATAGATATGTATATCAACTAACTTATTTGTCCAAATACATAGATATATGCTATGTATACATATATTACTATCATAGAAAATATAGAAAAACTTATCTAAAAAGACAACACTTACTCTAGAATCTCATGAGGATAAATGAATCCTATATCTACAAACAAAATTGCCAGATGGCTTAAACACCAAATTAAATCATCTGCAGAAAATCAATACTTTAACATTATGAATTAAGACATAACATTTTAAATTTCGGGAACATTTAATTCAGTATGTGAGAAGTATACGAATTATATAAACAGAGACACATCTAAAGAACATATTGTAACTTTAATATAGTGAATTAATAAAACTGTAAATTTATGATTCTAAACAGTTATATTGCTCTAGTTATATGTGTATTATTCACATTCTTTTTTCAAATTCATTTATAGTATTTTAATTGTCCTTAACAACTATGGTTGTTAAAAAAAAGAAGCTCTCCTGGAGAACATTTGGAAACAAAAGGATTTTCTTTAAACAAAAAAATCCCTTTGAAGATGCTGTGATAGCAAAACTGCAGTTGGAAAATAAAATAGAAAATGAAAAATTCACTGATACCAAAGTATGAATGTCTCTATATTGGGTGTGTGTATATATATATATATATATATATATATGTTGTTTCATTTGTATATAAAAAAAACATAGAATATCAAATTATGCTCGAAATAAGAGCATCAGATATTTTCATGAATTTATTTGGATAATTCAATGTATAGTGACATGGAAAAATAGACTGGAATTTCAGAGACTGACAACCAAAACTGTCACCAAGAGAGGCAACATAGGTTTCTTCAGTTTTCAAGTTTGGCTGGCTATGTTTTAACTTATGTATGTGCCACACGTATAAGCTGCACAAATAGAACAAGATTTCTGAAAATTCAAACTTTTGCTCCTTTTTATGTCTACAGTAAATGTTTTGGATCAACAATGTCCAAATCTTGGCTTGTATATTTTTTTAGACAATTTTAGATAAAAGATCTATATTTTCAGATAATTTTAGATGAGAGATGTATTTCTGTAGATAATTTCAGATAAAAGATCTATTTTTTTTAGATGATTATAGGTAAAAGATCTATTTTCTAAAGATAATCTTAGATGAAAAATACATATTTTTGAGATACTTAGAGATGATCTTTTAGATAATTATTTCTGGTGATTCATCTATATGGGGTACAGATTCATTTTCATTGTGTTTGATTTATTTAATCCTCCCATTTCTATTTGGAAATCTCAAGTGTCCCCAGCACAAGAAAGGAGCCCCTAAATCTTTGCACCAGTACTTAGGACCAGCCCAGTAGTGATAGAACTAACACAGATTAGAATAATAATAATTCTTGAATCAAAGATCTCAGAATTTCAGAGAATGTTTGAAATTAATTTGTGTGAATGTAAATTAATCCATATTTAAAACAAGAACTATAAGTTCAACAATTTGTTCACCATTGGGATGGTAGTAGCAGGAGGAGGAGATGGCGTAGGAAGAAAAACAATTAGTTTTTCTTTGGGTCATCTGGTTTTCCTACTTGTAATTACCATATGGGAATATTCTGCAAGTATCATTTTCAATAAAATTTGTAAATGGACATTTTTGGCTCTTTTGAATACAAAAATACTGATTTTGGACACTTCATTAAGACATCATTAGCAGCTTTCAAAAAAATTGATTTGAATAGATTTCTTTTAATGGCCTTACACGATTTAATGATGTTACAACTTTTGATACATTACATCTCTTCCTTCCGTCCTATTTCCGTTGTTCAACATAACTGGGACTGACCCACAGACCAACCAACTGACTGAAAAGTGTGGACACATCTAAAAAAAAAAGCTTTGAATACCTCCAACTACAAATCTAGTTCAAGGGAATAAAAGAGAGTTTTTTCTTGAATTGATCATTAACAGTCGATCAAAACTGTCAACAAATATTTATCAAGTTTTCAAATTGGTTCAGCTGGCTTGAATTCCCATTCTAAATAGGTTTTTTTGTCGGTAGTTCAATTTGAAATGCTAGTTTATGCTAAATTGGTCCCTTAGTCTGTGCCTGACATCATTAATGCTTGTTTTTTTTTTTTGTTGTTGAAAATTTGTTTCTTGTTGGAGATCACTGCTCAACAAAAGGTGAGAGCAGTAACTTATTCATTGATCAACCCTCATCCAATTTTTTATTTGATCACCTATAACATGGTATGCTGCCAAAAGACATTTGTCATATGAGATTTCTTATTTCCTATTAAGTGACAAACTTGACTTATCAATTTTTTTTTCTAGTCAAACTGAAAATGATGAATTCAAGCTGACTTAAGATGAGATCACCCCAAAGCGGCATGCTACCAAATGATGTTGTTCACACGACAGTTTTCTATTGAGTGACTAACCAGACCCGTTATCCTCTTCATTCATGCCACAAAAAAGCAGAGTGTAAACAAAGGATTAACGGAATGATTGGGACTAAAATTTCCTTTTAATTCCTTGAAAACCAAACAAGGCCAACAACGTTATAGCCGGTACCAAGAATTTAAATAAATCAAATGAGATTTTTGTGTTTCTCCAAAATAGAGAAGAAAAAAAACAATGGAGAACAGAGAAAAGACGGATTATTATCTTTGGTACTAAGGTACCGATTACCATTTATGGAATTTGATTTGTTTATTAATTCTAGTTTCTTGGTTGCCAAAAAATGATGGCCTTTTTTCTTGCAGGATCTTCCATGTTTGTTTAGAGAATCAGATTGGATACTTTTGATAAGTATGATGTAAATCTTCCGTTCATACTTATTCCAGCAAGTTTTCTCCCCCCCCCCCACTTCCTTTTATCAGTGGAATTTCTCTCTCTCTCTCTCTCTCTCTCTGCTTCTGGAAGTGCACATGGCATAAAAGTTAATGCTGCAAAAAAATGAAATCAGCAAACCAGGTTCAAACTCAGGCTAGGACGGTCAGCGTTCACTTTGCGATGATCCCCTGAGGGAAAGCCATGAATCAACCCCACTCCCCACCATCTATGAATAAATGGTACGGCTGTTAAGGGCCTCTAGCCCTGTAAAGCATTCCTTCTCTGGTGTCCAGGTATCACTTTGGCTCTGTAAAAAAAAAAAAAAAAGCATTTTATTATGTAGAAGCTTAGATTTAGAGCTTTCTATAAAGCTATAGCATTCCAATATCAGATGATGATCAAAATGTACATAAATAATTAAATGAAAAAAAAAAATTAATAATTAGTTTACCTTTATACATTTCATTGAAAGCTCTATGTCTTAGCTATAAAATATTACAATTTCAGCTCTCTAGGTTTGTTTTTAAGGATTTTAGAGCAAAAAATGAAATGAACAGTTTATTCAAAGCTCTATGTCTGATCTGCAACATATCAAAATTTCAACTCTATTGGTTTAGAGGAAAAAAAAACAAACCAAAGCTAAATTCATATAATAAAAGGTAGCGCTTATCTTTGCTTCCGTCAAATTTTTAGTGATTTAACAGTTAAGCAGTTTTGTTTGACTTGTAACAAACAGGATAAATGTTTGAAATTTATTTCAGAAAGAAAATGGCATCCTCCACACTAGGGAATGAATTAATTGAAGAAGGTCTCATTAGTTACCCAATTGAAAACCATCACATGACCAATGTATTATGGTAGTGTGCTGTGTTGGGAATGGTGAATTGAAGAATAGAGAAAAGAGGTGACCAATGAATAGCTTATATCTCTCACCTTTTGCTGAATTCCAAATTTTAAAAAAAATGTGAATGCTGCCCCCCAAAAAAGACATTATCTTCATCATTATTGGCAGCAGCAGCAGCTTTTTAACATCTCTCATTGGACATGGATCTTCTCTAGGTTTCACTATACCTCTCTATCATGGATGTTGCAGAGTCGATACTTTCCGCACTAGTATAGTTCATCCCACCATTTTATATTCTGCCGGTTACAGTTTCAAATGTGATCTCTGGGGATTCATATTGTGAGTCATGATGTCCAACTGTTATCATTGCTATTCTAGTAACATAACTAGCCCATTACCATTTGAGTTTTCAAACGGATTTTATGATGTCTTGGACTCCTGTATTTTCCTTAATATATTGTGCTGTCTTGTGATCTCTCTATGTGATGTTCAGCATGATTCTTTTCAAGTGCACATTTCATGGTTCTCAGTTTGAGGGTCAATCTTCTGATTAGATTCCACGTTTCTGCACCATTGGTGACTATGCAGAGTTTGTATTGAATGTATACATCTTATATGTTAGCCTTATTTTTAAGATTAATGGGATTTTTTTGTTCTTGATGGTTAAACTTATTCTACCAAAAGCTTGCCATCCTTGAATGTTTCTTTGCTTGATTCCTTTTGACAGTTTCATGGAGATTTGTTGACCTAGGTAGATGTAGTGGTCTACTTTCTCCAGTTCTTTGTTTTAGATTTAGATCACTGCATGTCTGTCTTCAACATGTTTATTACACATGACCTTTGTTTTGCTGAAGTTCATGTGAAGGCCAACTTTACTTCATTCAGTTCATTGAGCATTAGTTTGAGGTCATGAAGGTTCTCTACAAAAAGGACGATGTTGTCTGCAAATTAGAGGTTGCTTATATATTTGCTGTCTATTCAGATTCCTTTATTTTTCCAATCTAGGTTTTGGAAGATCATCTCTAGACAGGTGGTGAAGAGTTTAGGTGAGCTGGTATCACCTTGATTTTCCCCTTTCTGGAGCTGAAAAGGCTCCGAGTCTTTACGTAGCCTTACAAAGGAGTTGCTGTGATGGTATATATGTTGCAATACACTGACATAAATGAGGTCTACACTTTGTAAGGTGATAGCATCAATGGCTTTGGGGAAAAGCTTTTTCAAAGTTGATAAATGCTACAGCAAGTGGTATTTTATATTCTGCTGATTTCTGTTTTAGTTGATTTATCAAACATTGATGGTCAAGTAGTTTCTTATAAAGCCAGTTTGTTCCCATGGTTAGTTTTCATCTATTGTTGTGGCAATTCGCTTTCTAGACATAATATGTGAATGTTTGAATTTCCAGCCCTCTAGTTCCATCGTTGCAGCCAGTACGTGCGACACATGCTTAGATATAGGAATACTTTGAGTAATGCATTTTTCATTTATACACATTCTAATTAGATATTACTGTACAAATCAATGAATAAGCTGAAAAAGACATTGAATCATAGTAAGAGCTTGAACCATATGGTTTTGATGGGAATAGAGAATTTCAGGCCAATAATCGAGTGATACTCGTAGATAGCCCAAAGAAACCTATACACACAGTTTTGGTGGCAGTCTTGTTTTATGGTTTCTAATTCTAATTCAAATACCGAAATAAAATTAGTTCGAACTTATTTACTTAATTTTTGCTACAGTGTCTTCCAAAAGAATGGAACTAAATAACGGACCCCTGACATATCAAAGATAAGCATCTGATTGTATTTTGTTTTTGAAAAAGAATCAAAAAGAAAACAAGACTTTGGAATATTTCCTTCTCTTTGTTGTTGTTCTTCTTCTTCGTTAATCATCTTCATCTTTATTATTCTTCTTTCTTTTTCTTCTTCTCCTTCTTCATCATCTTCTTCCTTTTACTTCTTCTTCTTCAATTCCAAAGATGTATTGTTTTCTCATCCAGCCCAATCCAAATACACAACACGTTTATCTCTCATGCAATCGTTACAAATAGAAGATTGCAGTTCTTATCAGTACAAAGTTGTTTTGTAATTAAAAGTTGCTTCCGAAAATGTCATATCAGATAATTAGGTGAAAGAAGAAAAACAAAAGATAATTACTCTCTTATCAATTAATCTCATTAAGCTGTCATGCAATTCTGGTCCCCTCTACTGCTGCTACTATCATGGCTTCTATAAAACTGAATCTCTTTGTACGCATCTCAAATCCAGATACCAGAGGTCATGCAAAGTTCACAGCTGTCTTCATTGCATTCCCTAAACTGATCACCCACCTCTGTTGCCAATTCAAAAAGAAGTTTGGCATCAAATCAACCTTGAAAAAAGGCAAAAAATGCCAAAATGCCATATTAGCCTTTTCATGACCATTTTCAATATCTACAAAAAGCTTTGGATTTGCCTGAAGTAGCTAGAAAAAAACTTGAAAGGTGCAAAATTGCTTGAAAATAGTGCAAAAATTTGACTATAAATGGTGCTAATTGTTGAATTTTTGCATAGTCAAGCAAGAATTGCTCAAGATATTTTTGATTAATGTATGCTATAAGCGTTCAAGGGGATTGAGATCTGGGGAGTTTGACGACCAGGGGTGGGATTTTGTCTTGTCTGAAATCATTCCAGTACAGCTCATGCCTGTCTACAAAAATTGTTAATTTTTTTTCTTCAAAATTCCCCTCCAAAATAGATTTTCAGTGGGGGGTCAATTTACTATGTATGTTTATGCTAAATTGGTCCTTTAGTTTGTGTCCAGCAGCATTCATACTTGTTTTTTTTTTTTAGCGATCCAATGAGAGGCAAAAAAAGTAACTTATTTATCAATCACCCCTTTTTTCCAGTCTTCAACTCCTACACTGCATGCTGCAAAAAGATGTTGGTCACATGACGGTTTCTGCCGAATGACTAAGCAGACCCCTTTTTTTTTCTTATTCCTATAAATTGCTTTTAATACCATCAATCTAAAAAGCATAAGGAAACAAATGATGATAAATATATCATAGAGAACTGCTGCCCTGAAGAGGTATGTCCATTCTTCAATGATGTTGAGATGGGTGGTATGCAACTAAGTACCTTCAACATGAATGGTAGGGTTTCCCTGTAGAACGTTGTCCCATGAGCCTTCGCCAATCATTAGTTTTCCCATAGTGCATCTGGGTGCAATCACTTCCCCAGGATTATGGTGCATGCATGTTCGGTATTGTCCACCTTAAATCAGGAAAGTGAGAGTCATTGGACAAGGCAGTCATCTTCCATTGATACAAAGACGTCCTGATGTTTGTGTGTACATTGAAGATGCTTTTGGGGAGGAACATTGGTCAGCATAGATACTCTGACTGGCCTGCAGCTACACAGCCCTGAATGCAACAAAGCTTGATGTACTGAATGTTGTGACACATTCCTTCCTCTACCTTGATTAAAGCTATCTGCAATTTGAAAGCTACTGTTCTTTTCTCACATTGATCTTGGTCACTGATTTAATTTCTGGTTAGTGATTTTTTTTCTAATTGGGAAACTGCTAATAGGTACTTACCAGAAAATGAACGTGTGCACTCTAAAAACTGCGCTGTTTTAGAAATGTTTTCATCAAGGATTCTACCTGTAACAATTTGGCCTTTACCAGAATCACTCAAATATTTCTTCTTGCCATTAAATGAAGCATTCAATACATGAAAATGAAGTACACAAGGCCAACTTACCTGATCATATACATCTGACCCTTATATGAGCAGTTGTGAGAAAACAGTAGCTGTCATCCATGCCACATGTTCCTTGTTATAATGCTTACAAGAGTGTGTATGTTTGCAAGTGTCAAACCTCCATAACCCCACAAATTCCCTCTCCCTGACCAACCAATCATGTGGGCTACACATTCTTCTCTTTCTGTGTATCTGCATGTCTCTGGTTGCTCATTGCCACATTTTTGGGGTCACAACCTTAAAAATTTGCATGAGTCCACCACTAGGCTCCATCTGAAAACTTTCTTTTCGAAAAAGCTCATTTAGGGGTCTCTATTATCATTTTGGACCAACAATACCCAAATTTTGTGTTCAGTATTTTTTCTTAGATGCTTTTAGATAAAAGATCTTTTTTTACTTTTTAGATAAGTTTTTAGATCATTTTAGATAATATTTCAGATATATTTATGCATTTTTAGCGTGTATTATTTTATGTGTATGTGTGCATATGTCTATATGTGTTCATGTATGTGCATTTGTGAGCAAGCACGCATTTTTATGTATAATATTATGTATGTGTGTATATGTGTGTGTTCTCTCTTAATATAGATTAAATTTCTCCATTACAAAGAATTACGCTTGTTTCTGAGATCAATACCAGAAGCCATTTTTATGTGAAAACTGAACCATAAAGCCCTAAATTATATTTTCAATTTCATAGAGATACACATTGTTTTATACTTTCTATGCTAAACTAATCAACATTATTATACATCCAATTTTTCTGGAACCTTACGTATTTTAGGATATAGCCAATTTTTACACAAGGCTATGTTTATTTGATCAACCAATGGCTTGTATGATTTAAGAAGTAACTATATATATATATATATGTGTGTATATATATATATATATATATATATATATATACTCTGTCATCCACAGACAGCTGTTTTGATGCATCACACATCTTCAGTGAGGCAGAATTGAAACCTTCACTTCAGACCCGAGGGTCAATATCCTACCTCTGGACTATGGAACTGGACGGTCAGTAAGGCTGAATTTAAGCAATATATCTATTTACACAGAAATTCCTCATCCACCAGAGTGCTCTATTCCTATGGAAGAGCATGGCTTTGCTTTGTGGACAACGATAGATGGGAGAGATTATAACAGCAGTAAGACCATAGATAGTGAGGCCAATGTGCTGATTTTTACTCAAGTCTGAGCAATGGATTTTTAAGGAGTGGCCAGTTTGCCTCAGGCACAACCCACCCAATAAACCAAGGATAAGTATCCTATAGTCCACGATGACACAAATATCAGGATTCCAAGGTCGTAAGTTTGACAGGAGAGTCCTTCTCCTGGCAGATGCTTGTTCACTACAGGGAATGGGTGCATAAGTTACGACTCAGTATAAGTCCATACCCCCTCTCCCTGCATGCATCATCTCTTGCTTATCTATCTTTCATTGTTTCAAACATGGAAAATCAAGTTTGCTTGTAGAAACCACAAGCTTGGGAAAACTAGTAATAATACCAGTGATGCCATTCACAAAAATCACAATTTCAAAAGTTAGTCAAAAGTAATTAACTATGCTTTGATTATTACAAAAATCAACTAGTTATTCAAAATGATTTCTTTAGTGCTTTACATACAGCGCCAAATGATCCGAGCATTTATCAAATACAGAACTGGTGATTTCCATCAGAAAATTAATGGCTGCTTTTACCAGAGAATGTTCAAGATATCCCAATTGGGATGTGTTTTGTTACCATCAAACCTTCCATGCTCTGACCACAGTTTGAGATCTGGACTTCAAGAGGACCAAGTATCATGTTTGGATTGATTTTGTTGAGCCACTGTTGAGTCACTCTTGTCTTGTGAGCTGGAGCAGAGCCCTGCTGGGATGCCCAATTCTCTCAATGAAATGTGGCCTTATCAAGATGTTCAACTTGACCTTTGAGAATATTGTTGACATATGCATGAGCAGTTGTTCCGACTCCTTTCTCACAAGAATATAGTTCAGTAACATCTTCATAATTCATTCCCACATCATGACTGGATAGGAATAATGGCCTTGCTGCACTCTATAAGAGACCTCAGAAGCTTCTTCGGAACTATGAGCATATAATTTGACGATTGAAATACTTTGAAAATCTTTTCATCAGTGAAAAAGATTCTTCTGTAACCATGGTCTGTGCACCACTAAAGTAACAACTTTGATCTGAGCTCACTGATTTTCATTAGAGCTAAAGTTAGCAAGTGTCCAATTCAACCATGATAGGCACAAAGGGTAAGATTACTTTTTATCAACTGTGACATTGATCTGGGTCAAATATTCAACTCTCTAGCCACGATTTTCTGTTTTCTTCAAGGATTTTCCCGGATTCTGTTTGCCAAAGTTTTGACGGCACTAAAGGTCCTTACTATGCGAGGATGGCTAAGTTGGAGCTCTTCAACATCTTATGGCTGCATGCCGTGTTGGGAGTGATTGCTTTGAATAACTGGCTGGCTGCCCACCTAAAACAGGCATGTTCTTTGAACATTCATGTAACGTTTGCACACAACTGTCAGCAAACAGCACGTAAATGGTATCCAAACAGTAAACAAATATTGAGGGAAGAACAAATACTGTGCAAACATACCGCAAAGAGTTGCAAAAATTCAAATGTCATAAAAACAGTTGCCTAAGGCTTGTTTCCAAATGTTTATTGGTTATTTTACGTAAACAAAGCATGTTCAGAATATAATACATATATTTAACACATACAGGCCTCACCAATGGAACTACAGGGCTGAAAATTCCAACATTCACTCCTTATCATGTATAGTAAAAAGATGTTGTTTTTTTTCTGACAGCCCCCATAGCTTTTTGGTGACAAGCACAATTCGCAAAGTTAGTTTATGCTAAATCAATCTCTTGGTTTGTGTCCAGCTATTTTTTTAAAAACTGAGATATTCTAAATGATCACTGCCCAACAAAAGGTGAGAGAAGCAACATCAATTGACCTTTTACAAATTTTTTAATTGATCCCCCTTAACACAGTATACTACCTAAAAACATTAGTCGTGCAAGAGTTTCTATTGATTTTTTCTTTTGATCTGTCAAGCGTTTTCCCTGTCCGAAAGTATTCCAAGTTTTCTGTTTGAAAATTCAGACTTTTTTCTCCATAGACGACTGTTCACAAAAAGGAGAGAGAAGTAACATATGGATTGATCACCACTTTTTCTAATTTTTCAGTTGATCATCCCCAACATTCTGCTGGAAGATAAATGGTCACATGACGATTTACATTAGTTGACTAACCAATAGTGCTTTTTTTTTTTGTTTTCTATTGTTTTGTCGAAGGTGAAAATCTGTTTGTTGAATTGGCATCTAAGCTACTTCACAGGTTAAGCCAGTGTCTGTATCGCTGAATCCCCAAACAGATTTCTAAAAGCCTTTTGTCTGATAAAGACCTTATAAACAAGATTAAAACATAAATGATAAGGCTTGAATTCTCATATTATCATTTGCGGTGTACGTGACTTTTTTCAGTAGATTCCTGAATCCAATTTTTGAAGTCTTATAAAGAAATGATAAGGCTGACAGAAGTTAACAAGTGCATATGATCGAGCTGATATCAGTTGTCAGAAACATCAAATCACCATTATGGCTAAAAATTTGAACAAAAAAAAAAAGGTTTGTTCTTTAATTCCCAAATCGGTGAAAACAAAGTTTATCAACACATTTTTCAACTTGAAGTACCAATTATTCCTTTAATCACCTTCTACCTACAACATTCCAGATTAAACACTCTTGTTAGGTTTAAGCTATTCATGTGGTCTGACATTTATATGTATCTATTTCTATATCTGTTCAGACTTTGCCCATCCCTTACCCTTCTTAGTACAAACTTGAAATTTTGCACACACACTCCTCTGAATGGATACAGAAAATAATCTTTTTATTTGTTGACTATTCCCCTTCAAAATGGGTTTCCAGTGGCGGGGTTGGAATATGCAATGTAAGTTTATGCTAAATCAGTCATTACTTTGTGCCAGCCTAATTTTATTACCTTTTTAATCGCAGGCCAACAAAAGATGAGAGAAGTAGCTTATTCATTGACCAACCATTTTTCCAAATTTTAATTGATCACCCCCATCATAGCATATATGGATGAAGCTGATTCATAGTTCATAATTTACCTTGAATGCCCGTTTTTGGGGGGGGAGGATTGTGTTTCATTTCAATGACACATTGTAATCCATCGTTATCAATATTCGTAGATGAAAATGACAATTGGAAGGTGAAGTGAGAAACTCAAGAGATACGTGTTACATCTTAAAATATTTTCATTCTTATTCTGTGAGCGCAGTTCAATGTATTTTGACAGGGGACACCCATCTTTTTCAGAGAAAAATATTTTCTGCGGTTTCAGAGAGGAAAATATGCTGTTTACATTTTGATGCTGAAGAAGAGAATGTGAAAATTACAATGTTTGGTTGCCTGGCAGGAGCAGGAGGGAAGGTGTTTGTATTTATGTAATTGAGGGTGGCCTTTGGTTTGAAATGAGATGGGTCTGTGAGAGGGGGGTCAGGGGAAGTATGTTTCCTATCTTTGTGGGTGTTTGCCTTGTCTTAGATAAGAGAGGCAGTGAAACCAGTCAATTTTACAGAAAAAAAGGGGTTTTATAATATCTATTTCAAGATGGAGAGGGGGTTTCTTGCCATTGATTGATAGGTGTTGGTATGTGTGGGGCAGTGGAAGAAGGTGTTGTGATTTTATTTGGTTTTTTTGGTTGAAGGTGGGTGAGACTTCTTTTACTCTTCTTAAAGGGGTGGTATATGTGAGTGTGTTTCATTCTGTCGGTCATTTGCCAATACCTTGTAGGTTGGTGTTGTTGATGTTGTTGTGTATTGATATTTGTATTCACAATTTTCCAATTTCGTGGATCACGAACATTGATTTAAAAATTGTGAATAGAAGGATATTTACTGTTACCAAATACGACAAGATATCCTCCAGCATGGACAGCCGAAATGAGAACAAAATAGGCTGGTCAGGTTGGTCATACAATAGGAACCGTCACGTGACCAAGGTCTTTTGGGAGCATGCTGTGATCAATTAAAAAAATTGGTGAATAGGTTGATCAATGAATAAGCTACTTCTCTCGTCTCTTGTTGGATCACTTTTTTTTTAAATAACAAACAAAGCAATCTGGTATAAAATAGGTGTCCATTTGGCATGAAATTACGTAGTAAATTAACCTCCCAACCCCAACTGAAAACCTATTTGGTCAGGGGATTTAAAAAGAACAAGAAACGGTTTATCTAGACTCAATAAGGAGTAAATGTTCAAATCTTCAACCCTCTTGCCCCAAACTGTATGCATGATATATATATATATATATATATATATATATAGTGCCAGTCAGCCAGCCAGCTTGAGAAACTATGATAATAGTTTTAGTGACAATTTTTGTTGACGGTTTAAAACATGTGGATAAGACCGGACGTTACTCAGCCGAGGAGTAGTGAATATTCAGAGGGCTGAAAATCTGATCATTTACTCTTCATGTCTAGAATAAAAACAGTTCTTTTGTTTTTTTTAAATCAGCCCCCTAACAGATTTTTGGTTGGATGCAATGTAAGTTTATGCTAAATTGTTACGTTAGTTTGTGTCTGGCTTTTGGAAATTCAGACTTTCATTTAGTGATTACTGCCCAACAAAATTAAAAGGAAGTAACTTATTCATTAATCATCCCATTTTCCAATCTTTCATTGATCACCCCCGACTCAGCATGCTGCCATTACGTGACAGTTTCTATCAAGTGACTAACCTGACCTGTTATGTAACAATTCATTTCATTAGATGGAACAAAGAAAAGAGTTTATTTTGGGAGACAGTTGAGTCGAACACCGATTTGGGAAAAATTGAAAACCAGCGTTCAGACATATCATTCCCAAAGATGAATCTTTCACTGACCAATCTTAATTGCAATATCCATGCACCTAATATTCACATTCATTCGTTCATGCAAAAGCTCTGTGGCTAACAATTTGAACTAAGAACCTCAATTTCTACAGTTTAAACCCCGGAAGAATCATCAACCATAATTGATCTTCTAAAAGAAACATCACTGTCTGAACTCAACACAGTTTGCACAGGAGAATAACAATAAAAATTCAACGTTTTGGAGGAGCGTACTGAGATCAGATGAGACCGAAATCAACGTCTTTGCTTTCGACTGCATCCAACTAGTTGAACCTCGTCACAGAGAATCATCTGAAGAAAAGTGTTTGGTATCAACAGATAAGCATGATAGAAGAAACGTCATGATCTAATTGTAATTGTGAGCTGCTAATCAATTGACAAACTCATGAATGCTGAAGATCGCATTATTACATTGAAAGAAAACATTCACTTCTTTCATATGGTCTGTACTTATTTTTGGACTGCCATGTGTTCATATTTTTGACTACAGAGTTTCAATGCTATTGAGTTTGGTAATAAATAATACCTTATAGCATCCATTTTGATAGTATAATGCTCCACTAGAAGAAAATGAACACCTATGTATGTATATATATATATATATAGAGAGAGAGAGAGAGAGAACTGGTATGTGTTAAAAGACACAGAGGCAAACCCTAACAAAGCCTCCATGAAAACCAACCTCTAACAGCGCAAGATCAAGCCAAAGGATCTGGAAGAATATGAGAGTAATTGCTCACGCCTACAAACTACAGTTCATCAAGGCTGTGCAAATTTTGAGGAGACCCTTTGTCAAAACTCATCATTGCCAGACAACAATGTCACAATGTTTGGTAGCAACAGAAATAGAATGGTAGGGAAAATATCTTGGTCTGGGATTGTATGAAGTCTAATAGTTCTGATGAGCTGCATTTCATTCATGAACGCTAAAGGTTGCATTGATATACTGAAAAAGAAATTCACTCTTTTCGTATGGGATGTACTTATTTTTGGACTACTACAGATTTTTGGTTACCGAATTTCAGTGCTTCAGAGTTTGGTAATAAATAATAATTGATAATGTCTGTTTTGATTATATGATGCTCCACTCAAAATAATAGAATCCTGGCATGTTTCGTTTGGGAGAAAATTAAGTTTTTATTAAAAACTGGTAGTGTGGTTAATTATGGGTGACACACTATATATATATATATAGATAGAGAGAGAGAGATACAATAACAAGTGAAATTTATTAAGTCATGTATATCTTTTATAATCGTTTTATTTTACAGTGCTCAGTACTGAGATGTAGAGCAAATATATAAGAACAAAAAATTTTATCGACTCATAACAAAATTACTGCCTGAATAATCTTGTTAGTAGTGAAACAACATTAACTTTATTATGAGTTTATGACTTTCTATAATAACTTTTTCGAAACATTTTTTGTGTCTCTTGTTTCCCAATATCTATTAATACATTTTTGTAATTTTATTTGGAGTTCCTTCTCTTGTTGGGATCATCCGTTGCCTACCATGTAATTGTTTTGGGAATTTTATAGACAAAGCTTTTGTATTAACATGGCACCCCAGTAGTGTTGATCAAACAACACCCCCCTTTCAACAATGACTCAAATATTTAGCTCACGTCATGCATGTAGTTAATTATTTTATATAGGGTATTATCATAATGTGTTCTATATGGATTTCATACTACCCATCTTAATTATTTTGAAACAGGGCTTTCTTACATAGATTACTCTAAAATGTATTTAACGAACAGAGATCAGTAAGTATAACAACAGACGTGACTCGCTGTATATTGAAGATATATATATGTGTGTGAGAGAGAGAGGGAATTTAAAATTTTGCTGTCACTGATCAGTTTCATGCAGTCATTGTGATCAACAGACAGCTGTTTTTCTCTGTTGTTTTCTCGTTTTTATACACAACTAGCACTTTGTCTTCATGGGTATTTTTATTCTATACTTTTTTACCGGTTATTTGTTGATCATTTCCAGGTCCCGTGTACAGGAGTTGGTGGTTAAGGCGGGTGGAGACTAGCCAGTGCCTAATGGGTTTTTGATGGGGTGAAAATCATTGAAGGGAATGTTAAGTTTGTTTTGTTTTTTTTCAGATTTTTTAGTGATCACTGCCTGGAAAATGTGAGAGAAGTACTTAATTTATTGATCACTTTCTTCCAGTTTTTTAATTGATCACTCCCAACACCGAATGCTGCCAAAAGACGTTGGTCACTAACCAGACCTATAAATAGATATTTGGAAATATTAACCAAAATTGTCTGCAAAATCGCCAACATAAGTTCCCTAATCTTTTAAGCTAATCTGGCTATGTATATATCTTGCGTAAAGGTTCCATTAATTGAGCTAGAAGGTAGAAAAATTAAACAATTATACCTTATTAGGTCTTGAAAGAACTTTTTTGTTCTTTTTCTGAAAATCCCCCCAAATAAGTTTTCTATAAAAGGTGTTCAATCTGCAATGTAAATTTATGCTAAATTGGCCCCAAGTTTGTATCTAGCTGCGTTCATGCTTGCTTTTTGAAAATTCAGAAATTCAGTGCCTAATGAAAGGTAACAGAAGTAACTCATTCATTGATCTCACCGTATCTCAAATCTTAATTAATCACCCTAAACATGACATGCTGCTAATTAACGTTGGTAACTTGACGTGGTTTCTATTGAGTGACCAACCAGTCGTGTATAATAAATGTCTTTTATATTTTGCTGATTGTTGCGAAATGACTCAGGATGGCCTGCTATTTTTTGGCTGGTCACCCATGGATTGGCTTTCATGACCTGATCCAATTTATCTTGATCCAGTTCCAATAGTCATTCACTTTGATCCGTATCCAAAGTCTCGAATTCACGGCACTGGAACTTGGTGAACCATTCATAAAGTCGTTGGATGGTCATCAGGCCTTTCTTTTAATGCTGAATGTTTGCTTGGTTGAACAACAATAGCGTAGCTACTAATAGATACAGATTTGGTATCAGGGGAGGGCGTGGTTCTTGAGGGGCCTCCCACTAACATTTAGTGAGATATGATGAAAGATTAGACCATGAAACTTGGATAGTACCCCGAAATTAAACTTTCAAAGAAGTAATTTAATCCTTGTAATATTTTTCAAAGGAGTGCTAAACTAGTGTGTGGTAAATGCTAAGATATAAAGATGGATAAAATGGGAAAGGATAAATGTCTTACCTTTGCTAGTTGCCTTTAGGTTTTAATTTGAAAACTCGTTTTATCAACTCAAAAGGCAGTTTATCAAAAAAATATAGCAACGAAAAGTGGCGTAGATTTAATGATAAAATAATAACGTCAGCAAAGCTAAACAACAAAGCTCAAGAAAGTTTCAAGTTATCCATGAGCAAAAATTCATTTTTTCACAGGAAAATT
Source organism: Thysanoteuthis rhombus (assembly GCA_963457665.1). Lineage (NCBI taxonomy): Eukaryota > Metazoa > Mollusca > Cephalopoda > Oegopsida > Thysanoteuthidae > Thysanoteuthis > Thysanoteuthis major. The sequence goes on along the minus strand of OY735204.1, from coordinate 5,076,654 downwards.
TCCGATGCGGGGAAAAAACACTTATAGCTGAAACAATCTTTGCTAATGGTTTAACTCGCCTAAACTTTTCCATTTCCAGTTAACTTTATTGCCAAAAATGTTTTATGTATTCATTTAAAGTTTTCAAGGAAAATAACTAATCAGCATTATAATTATTATAATCAGTCTTTGTCTGTCGTTGGACATAGATCATCCCAGGTTTTGCTAGACCCCTATCGTGGGCGTTGCAGAGCTAGTACTTTCTGATTTTGTTTTCTTTGTCTCTCATGCACGTGTTGTATGCTTCTCAGTTTGCAGGTGTGTCTCTTGGTTAGGTTCCATGTTTCAGATCCATAAGTGACTATCAGGAGGATACATTGGTTGTAAACTCTTCTTTTTAGGATAATTGGGATTTTCTTGTTTTTGAAGGTTGAGCTTGCTCTGTCAAAGACTTGCCATCCTAGGGTGATTCTTCGCTTGATTTCTCCTTTTGAGTATATCATGGAGAATCGTTGTCCTAGATAGATGTAATAATCTACTTAGTCCAGTTCAACGTCTTCAATTTTGATCTTTGTTCTTATTTCCAACGTGATTGTTGCAAATAATCTTTGTCTTGCTGAAATTCATGTGTAAGGCAACTTTCTTGCTTTTTTCATTTAGTTCATGTAGCATTAGTTGGAGGTCGAGTAGGTTCTCTGAGAAAAGGGCAATGTCGTCTGCAAATCTGAGGTTGCTCAGATATTTGCCGTCTATTTTGATTCCTCTATTCTCCCAGTCCAGGTTTCGGAGGCTCATCTCGCGGTAGGCTGTGAATAGTTTGGGTGAGCTGGTATCACCTTGTTTTACCTCTTTTTGGAGGGTTCAGAGTCCTTATGTTGCCTGATAAAGGAGCTGCTATGACTGTATATATGTTGCAGTACACTGACTTAAACATGGTCTACACTCTGTAGAGTGATGGCATTCATGAACATGGGAATTTCTACAGAGTTAAATGCCTTCTTGAAGTCTATAAATGCTACTGCAAATGGCATTTTATAATCTGCTGCTTTCTCTTTCAAGTGCTTTATTGAATGGAGTTTATTCGAGTAATTTCTTTTAAATCCAGCCTGTTGCTGTGGTTGGTCTTCATCTAGTGCTTTAGTGATCCGGTTGGTGATGACTTTTGCGAAAAAATTGTAGATGCAGTTGAGTAGGCTTATGGCTCTGTAGTTGTTGAGGTCCATTTGGTTACCTTTTTTGTGTAAAAGCATTATGATTGCAGTGTTCCAGTCTTTCAGGACTTTGCTCTGTTTCAGACATAAGTTGAATAGAATAGCTGTTTTGTTTTTTTTATTGACGATATTACCAGCTTTTTGAGGTAGATATATAGTGTTATTATCTGGTCCAGGGGCTTAACTTTCTTGTGGATTGTTTTACCTCGCATGGTGTAACTTCTTGTAAGTCCTCGAACTGATTGTCCGCATCAGGAGAAGAACTAATAGAACTGAGAAGCAAACGTCTTCTCTACAACTGCGGAAAAGAGAAAATGAAATGGAGTAGGCTCTATCATTTATAAAAAACCCAAAGACGACGTGGTAGGCTTCAAAGCTGTCTCCGACCGCATGGCCAGCGTCACCATATAAATCTCAAAGAGGTAGAAGCTGAATGCCATCCAAGTCTACGCTCCCACTTCGCAATCAACCAAAGAAAAAATAGACAACTTCTATGATGACTTGAACTCCCAACTGCAAGATACAAAAAATATATGAATGTCATCATGGAAGACTTCGATGCACAGGCAGGTCGAGGGAACGAGCGGAAACAAAATACGGAACAAGAGAGGTGAAGATCTTGTAAACTTCAAAATCATTGAATACATTCTTTAAAAAGAAAATAACTAATACTCCAGGACAAATTTTCAATGAGAATAAAACGTTTGATTTTATTGAATTTACTACTTATTTTTTAAAAAATCGGCCTGATTTGCAGCTACCGTAGATTTTCATACATTGGGAAGAAAAGATCGACCAGATCTTGCAAAAAAAAATGATCGATTTGGCAGCCATGGGTTGTCTACAACGGAACACGTGACTTATCGATTGGGTTCATGTAAGAACATTTTGTTGTATTCTTTGGCTCACAACGCCCTCGTCCAGTTATTGGTTTTCGGTTGAAGATCAAAAGATGAAATTGATGACAGCTTGTTTGTTTCATAGCGTGAGAGGAAATGTATCTGATAAAACACAGATTTTGCTAAACTTACAGATTCAAGCAATAAAAGGGGGATTTTTCTAACTATAAAGTATTGAGAACTTCGATTGTTATAAATAACAAACCATACTTGGCAACATTGAAACAACCATAAAAAATCTCTCATTCATTGAGCAAAACTCTCATTTCTGCTTGGAGATCAGAGAAGATTTTATTTTATGGTGGAAATATTTTTGCAGTTAGGTGAAGGTTTAGGTCAGTTGATTAGAAATAAGTATTCGATTCAGAATGTCTTATTCTTTCCCCTTTTCATAGAAGACACTCGGCTCCCACCGCCCCGTGGTTCCAGCACCCCTAGAGGGAAGCCAGAGGGTACCGCATCCAAAACATTGTAATAAAGACCACGAAGGCATGGAAACTGTTTTAAAAGCATCAATGTAAAATAGTAACATGAAGAAGGCCAGAGAATACAGCATCCATATCAATGTTATAAAAATAACAAAGGCTTAAGAACTGGTCTGAAAGCATCAATATATGATAGTAACATGGAGTAGGCAAGAGAGTACTGCATCCAAAACATTGTAATAAAGACAACAAAGGCATGGTAACTGGTCTGAAAGCATCAATGTATAGTACTCAGAACACTCTCTCTATAAAATCCAGATAAATGGTTTCGCTATAATTCCCTCAATGTTCTATGCTTTCTATTTTTATCAATAGTTTGTTTTATGAAAATGACTTCGATGCCAATTTTTGTTCACTTTCCCACTGAGCGAGAAATCTGGTATCAAGACAGCAGGAATCGAAATCAAGATCTCACTGTTTCCAGTTCGGTGCTTTACAAACTAAGCAATTCCTTTGATGTACAATTTTAGTCACAATCTAAAAGTATCCAAATGAAAATATAACCAGAGACTTACACTTGAGATGCGAGACATTCTATCTCGGATTTACTCTTTGTACATTTTTATTAATGTTTTTCCACTACTTCTGTCTTTCTTCTCTCTTCCCATCTGGTTCTCACATTTTATTTTTATTTTTCAAAGCCGGTATCAGTTTGAGCAGTAAATCTGATCACTCTGGATTCTTTTTCATTTCTATGGCAAACATTTGAGATCGATCAAAGAGTGCTGTCAAAAGAGGCAAAAAAGAAAAATACAAACATTGGACAACTGATGAGACATAAATTTCTTCGTTTTCTTCTTTGTCTCTATCGTTATTTATTCTTTTTTTGTTTGTTGTTATTGTTGTCATGACCATTATATCTCTAATTTGAAGAAGCAACGGTAGTTGTCGTGTTACCGACTGTGGTGTTAATGGTAGTATATAATGGTGGTATTAATGGTTTTGATTCTAGCTGTCAGTCATTGGGTGCTTAGAGCAGTGATTCTGAACATGGAGCGCATGCCCCACAGGGGGGCAATTTAAACATATTGGGGAGTGGGGTCAATTTGGAATATGGGTGTATAGAGCTAACAGCGTTCCATACCTCAAAACTGAGTTGTTTTTACTCTTAATCAATTGATGTCTTATTATACAATATTATACAATATTATCATACTAAGTGTATAATACTGATAATTCCTGATTATACAATGCTGATAATTTCCAATTATACAATACTATTGATTCCCAATTACACAATGCTATTAATTCCTAATTACACAATACTATTAATTGCTAATTTTACTATAGATCCCGTCGTAACTTATGCTTTACCCATAAACTTCGTGAGGTATGAAAGCGATGGGGAAATCGCGGTGGTGCAAGTGTAAATTTCGAAAATCTTACAAAACGTCTGAAGTTCATGTATCAGTACTTTTCCCGAGAATTTGTTTCTTTCCAGATTTCTGTCCACTTGTGATAAGTATTATCAACGAAAAAAAAAAGCTTCATCAGTATTCAGAGATATATGAGAAGAGGTTCTTTTTGCCACATGATATATAATTAAATCACCTTTTTTTCTTCTCCTGCCAACGAAGTTAGATATGTATATATATTTGGTCGCGTCTTTCTGTCTGCCTTTTCGATTGAAAGATATTTTCCCATTGTTTTCCATACATTGTTGTACATGCTCATAATTGTCCACACGGTATCTCCTAAAGTTCTCAATAACCTTCAATGGAATTCCGTGGAAGAGGGTACAATAGGTTACGGAAGGAGTGGTTGGATTTTGGGACGGACCCATGCACAATTATTTCCCCTGACAATGACTTTGGCAGAGTTATGTATTTATTCGCTTCCCCACAAGAGCTAGATGTGACATAAGGTCATATTTAATGTGGGGTTTGCAGTCACAGAAAAGCTGGAAAAATTGACTGCAATTAGTGTTGCAAAGGCGTCAGTGCAAGCCTAACCCATCCCTTTTGGTGCGAGGGGAAGGTGCTGCCCTGGGGTGTGCTACTCCCCCACCCTACCCGAGACCGGGCTGAGTTATTTTTCGAGGCCACAGAACCATTCCTAGGCCTCTTGCACTAAGTGATACCGAGCCTCAGTAGACCATCACTGGCCACGTCATTGCAGTGGCGCAAAGCTATCTAAGTGTGTAATGCTACGATACTACACTCTGGAAACCACGTTGGCAGAGGCATGTGTTCTTTGAGTGCTTTTAAGTTTTTATAGCGTAGGGGGCATTATTTCTTTTTTTTAAGTTGTTGAGGTTGGACATGAAGTCAGTATAGCGAGTGGAGACTTCATACCATTCTTAAGGAGAAAGGAGAGTAAGAGGGAGAACAGAGGGTAATTTGCTATGGTTCAAAGAGAGGGGTAAGGAGCTTGAGAAAGAATGACTTTTCGTTACTTGCATTTTTCCAAGATGGTTGAAAAAACCCTCTAAAATCACAAATATCACCTTCTAAAAACGAATTAAATTAAACAGATTCTAATTTCAATCTATCTATCTATTAGAAACCATCAGCAAAAACTGTCAACCTAGGTTTCTCTCCGTTTTTAGGCTGGTCTGGCTGGTTATGTATAGACTGCACCAACGTTGTAAAAGAGCTGAAAATTTGAACATTCATTCCTTATTATGTTTGGAAAAAACAATTGTTTGTTATTTTTTTTATCCTCGCTCCCTAAAAGTTTTTAATGACGATCAGTTTACAATGCAAAATTATGCTACATTGATCCCTCATTCTGCATTTTTTAAAATTCAAAATTTTCAATGCCCGACAAACGTTTCACTTCATTACCCTTATCCCGACATGCTGCCAAAAGACCTTAGTCTTGTGATGGCTTCTGACTAACCAAACCTGTCTATTTCATTCATTTTTCTTCGGAACGGCAACTTATCCGACTTGTTGGTGCATGTATTTAGTTTAGTTATAGCAAATCACTGTGGCCATCAGTGTTGCTGATTTAAAATATTTTCACGCTAGTTGGACTACCAAAAATCTCAACAAAAAAAAGTGCCAAGTCTTACAAAAAGTAGCCCAAATACGTCCAAAATGGCCAAAACGCGCAGGCAACCCCGCGCTAATCAAGCGCCTTATCACATTACCGAAAACATGAAATGGGCTGAATTTAGCCCGAAAAGTGCTAACTTGGCAACACTAGTTGTTATGATAGTATACGATAGAATAACAATAGCATTCTTAGTCATATTAGTAACCCTGTTATTAATCTTCTTGCATGGCCACAACAAGGCGGTGAAGTTGAATAAAATCAGCCGCATCGAGTTAGTATGGAAAATAGGACACTGGGTGAACTTATAAGTATTATTCAGAATGTTGTCCGAACGCTTTTCCTAATCCGGATTTGTCTAGCCTACCCCCTCCCCCACCCCCTCCAGCGGGCAATTCTTAGTGACTAATTGAACAGACGACGAGCAACGAGAAAGAAGTGCTGAAGAAAACGAAGCCCTGACACTAAAAACAACTTCCAATAAGCAGCGCCCAACCCTCCCCTCACTCCTATCCCCTCCCCCCCGCTAGCCACTCAAATTCTCTTCCCATCCCCGCCTGTCACCCACCCAGACCAAAACTTAAGATAAAGATGGTGTAAAACCTCAAAATGATATATTGGAATTCACTCCCCACCCTGAGCCCCACCCGACCGACAGACCCACTCTCCTAAAAATAGAAAAAAAAAAAAGTTGGAATAAAATTTACTAAAAAATAAATAGACAGATCTGATTAGTCACTCAATAGAAACCGTCAAAGGTTCATCAGTATTCAGTCATTTAGCAACATAGTGCATTGGGGGTGATCAATTAAAAAAATTTTTAAAAATGGTGATTAGTGGATGAGTTACTTCTCTCGCTTTTGTTGGGCAGTGAACACTAAATAATCCGAATTTTCAGGAAATAAGTGAATAATGTTGGACACAAAATTGGGGACCAATTCAGCAAAAAAAAATTTTGAAAATTGATTCCCCACGCTAAAAAAAATAAACTATTTTGAACAGGAATTTTCAACAACAAAAAATTGAAAGAAGTTCTTTCTAGACAAAATCGTTCATATTGATTTCATCGTCATCAGACTTCTCTTATCCATCGTTGGATGTAGACCTTCCCCAGGATTCGCCACACTTTTCTATCATTCTCTATCTATATCAATACTTTCTGAATTTGTCTAGTTCGTTTCTCCATCTTGCATTCTTGCAGCTTCGTTTGCAGATGTGGTCCCTGGCAATCCATGTTACAAGTCGTGATGCCCATCGGTTTTCTGCCATTCTTACAACATGACCTTCCTATTGCCATTTGAGTTTTCTAGTGGATTCTATGATGTCTTGGACTCGCGTTTTTCCCTCGTAAACAGTGCTATCTTGTGATATCTCCACGTGAGGTTGAGCATGATTAGACGTAATAAGGAGTTAAGGTCTAATTTTTCAGTTCTCTGGTTTCATTTACGTAGCCTCTACGGGTGGTACATGCATAAAAAAACATACGTGCAGAGCCAGCCGGCCAACATGACGAACTTGAAAACTGAAGAAACCTATGTTGACTGATTTGGTGACAGTTTTCGTTGACGGTTCCCAGTAATAAATAAAAATAAAAATAACCAAACCAAAAACCCTGAATGAATAAATTGAATATCATTTCAAAATAATTGGTTTGATGCTATTTTGCACTTGAGGACAAAAGGCTCAACGACTGCAAAATTAGATATGAACTTCTATCAATGGTTCAATTTTTTACTGCATATCAGCTTGTTTACCATAACACATCCTAGGATCAGTTTGTTCACTATAACACAGCCAAGGATCATCTTGTTCACCATTACACATCCAAGGATCGGCTTGTTCACCATAACACAGCCTACGAAAGCAAAAGACTCATGATAGATTAAAGTCAGTCAAAAGTGTGAACAGGAATTCCAGAGAGGTGCAACTATTACAAACACGGAATTGGCGGATCAACTTCTCAACAAGTTGCCGAGCAAGTTAGAAATTAAAGCAATTTAAAAAAATTAAAGCAAGCAAATTAAGAAATAGAGTAAGTGAATCAAAAATTCGTACGAGAAAACTAAAGAGTAGGGAGAATAATTTGAAGAAAAAAAAAACAGCGAGCATATTAAAAGATACAGAGATCAATTTGAAAAATGCAACAAGAAACTTGAAAGCTGGGGCAAGCAAATTAAAAGATACAGCGAGCAAATGGGAGAAAAAGCAACGATCAAATCAAGAACTACAAAAAAACTAAAAAATGAGGCGAGCAAATTTTAAAAGATACTGCAATCAAATTAAATAGTACTAAGAACAAATTAAAAGATCCTGCGTATTTTTTTCGTTGGGTTTCGGATAAATCAAGTTGTCCGATTACCATAAGAAGAGGCTGATCCTGTCAAAAGTCAAAAAGAAGAAAAGCCATACAGCACGAAGTATTTTATGGTATTTTCAATACTTCCAACCAAACCAAAATTTTCATCACCAGTGTTATTTCGTTGACCCCAACCGCCCTTCCCCTGGATTAGGAGTTGGTGTCACTTGTAGGATTTGGGGTTTCGTTTTGGATACTAAAAATATGACTAAGCATTTAGGTTATTTGTCAGCAAGAAAGAAATTATTCTTTGTGCGTTTGCTTTAAACAAAAAAATAACAGAATTTCATTATGACACGTTCCAACTAATCTAATTAGAAGAAATAACGTTTTCAGCGATTGAAACAGTGAATGCAATAATTTGATTATTCCTTTCCATTGATTTAGCATTCTTGTCGTTATTTTTAATTTGCTTACTATGTTTTTATGTGGTCACTCCGTTTTTTTTTTAATTTGATCGCTATCTTTTTAAATTTGATCGCTATCTTTTTAAATTTGATCGCTATCTTTTTAAATTTGATCGCTATTTTTTTAAATTTGATCGCTATCTTTTTAAATTTGCTCGCTATCTTTTTTTAATTTAATCGCTATCTTTTCTAATTTGATCTCTATCTTTTCTAATTTGATCTCTATCTTTTCTAATTTGATCTCTATCTTTTCTAATTTGATCTCTATCTTTTCTAATTTGATCTCTATCTTTTTTAATTTGATCTCTATCTTTTTTAATTTGATCTCTTTTTTTTTTAATTTGATCTCTTTTTTTTTTAATTTGATCTCTATCTTTTTTAATTTGATCTCTATCTTTTTTAATTTGATCTCTATCTTTTCTAATTTGATCTCTATCTTTTCTAATTTGATCTCTATTTTTTTTAATTTGATCTCTATTTTTTTTAATTTGATCTCTATCTTTTTTAATTTGATCTCTATCTTTTTTAATTTGATCTCTATCTTTTTTAATTTGATCTCTATCTTTTTTAATTTGATCTCTATCTTTTTTAATTTGATCTCTATCTTTTTTAATTTGATCTCTATCTTTTTTAATTTGATTTCTATTTTTTCTAATTTGATCTCTATCTTTTTTAATTTGATCTCTATCTTTTTTAATTTGATCTCTATTTTTTCTAATTTGATCTCTATCTTTTTTAATTTGATCTCTATCTTTTTTAATTTGATCTCTATCTTTTTTAATTTGATCTCTATCTTTTTTAATTTGATCTCTATCTTTTTTAATTTGATCTCTATCTTTTTTAATTTGATCTCTATTTTTTCTAATTTGATCTCTATCTTTTTTAATTTGATCTCTATCTTTTTTAATTTGATCTCTATTTTTTTTAATTTGATCTCTATCTTTTTTAATTTGATCTCTATCTTTTTTAATTTGATTTCTATCTTTTCTAATTTGATCTCTATCTTTTCTAATTTGATCTCTATCTTTTCTAATTTGATCTCTATCTTTTCTAATTTGATTTCTATCTTTTCTAATTTGATCTCTATCTTTTCTAATTTGATCTCTATCTTTTCTAATTTGATCTCTATTTTTTCTAATTTGATCTCTATTTTTTCTAATTTGATCTCTATCTTTTCTAATTTGATCTCTATCTTTTCTAATTTGATCTCTATCTTTTCTAATTTGATCTCTATCTTTTCTAATTTGATCTCTATCTTTTTTAATTTGATCTCTATCTTTTTTAATTTGATCTCTATCTTTTTTAATTTGATCTCTATCTTTTTTAATTTGATCTCTATTTTTTCTAATTTGATCTCTATCTTTTTTAATTTGATCTCTATCTTTTTTAATTTGATCTCTATTTTTTTTAATTTGATCTCTATCTTCTTTAATTTGATCTCTATCTTTTTTAATTTGATCTCTATCTTTTTTAATTTGATCTCTATCTTTTTTAATTTGATCTCTATCTTTTTTAATTTGATCTCTATCTTTTTTAATTTGATCTCTATCTTTTCTAATTTGATCTCTATCTTTTCTAATTTGATCTCTATCTTTTTTAATTTGATCTCTATCTTTTCTAATTTGATCTCTATCTTTTCTAATTTGATCTCTATCTTTTTTAATTTGATCTCTATCTTTTCTAATTTGATCTCTATCTTTTTTAATTTGATCTCTATCTTTTCTAATTTGATCTCTATCTTTTCTAATTTGATCTCTATCTTTTTTAATTTGATCTCTATCTTTTCTAATTTGATCTCTATCTTTTTTAATTTGATCTCTATCTTTTTTAATTTGATCTCTATCTTTTCTAATTTGATCTCTATCTTTTCTAATTTGATCTCTATCTTTTCTAATTTGATCTCTATCTTTTCTAATTTGATCTCTATTTTTTCTAATTTGATCTCTATTTTTTCTAATTTGATCTCTATCTTTTCTAATTTGATCTCTATCTTTTCTAATTTGATCTCTATCTTTTCTAATTTGATCTCTATCTTTTCTAATTTGATCTCTATCTTTTCTAATTTGATCTCTATTTTTTCTAATTTGATCTCTATTTTTTCTAATTTGATCTCTATCTTTTCTAATTTGATCTCTATCTTTTCTAATTTGATCTCTATCTTTTTTAATTTGATCTCTATCTTTTCTAATTTGATCTCTATTTTTTCTAATTTGATCTCTATCTTTTCTAATTTGATCTCTATCTTTTCTAATTTGATCTCTATCTTTTCTAATTTGATCTCTATCTTTTTTAATTTGATCTCTATCTTTTCTAATTTGATCTCTATTTTTTCTAATTTGATCTCTATCTTTTTTAATTTGATCTCTATCTTTTCTAATTTGATCTCTATCTTTTCTAATTTGATCTCTATCTTTTTTAATTTGATCTCTATCTTTTCTAATTTGATCTCTATCTTTTCTAATTTGATCTCTATCTTTTCTAATTTGATCTCTATCTTTTTTAATTTGATCTCTATCTTTTCTAATTTGATCTCTATCTTTTCTAATTTGATCTCTATCTTTTCTAATTTGATCTCTATCTTTTTTAATTTGATCTCTATCTTTTCTAATTTGATCTCTATCTTTTCTAATTTGATCTCTATCTTTTCTAATTTGATCTCTATCTTTTTTAATTTGATCTCTATCTTTTCTAATTTGATCTCTATTTTTTCTAATTTGATCTCTATCTTTTCTAATTTGATCTCTATCTTTTCTAATTTGATCTCTATCTTTTCTAATTTGATCTCTATCTTTTTTAATTTGATCTCTATCTTTTCTAATTTGATCTCTATCTTTTCTAATTTGATCTCTATCTTTTCTAATTTGATCTCTATCTTTTTTAATTTGATCTCTATCTTTTCTAATTTGATCTCTATCTTTTCTAATTTGATCTCTATCTTTTCTAATTTGATCTCTATCTTTTTTAATTTGATCTCTATCTTTTCTAATTTGATCTCTATCTTTTCTAATTTGATCTCTATCTTTTCTAATTTGATCTCTATCTTTTTTAATTTGATCTCTATCTTTTCTAATTTGATCTCTATTTTTTCTAATTTGATCTCTATCTTTTCTAATTTGATCTCTATCTTTTCTAATTTGATCTCTATCTTTTCTAATTTGATCTCTATCTTTTCTAATTTGATCTCTATCTTTTCTAATTTGATCTCTATCTTTTCTAATTTGATCTCTATCTTTTCTAATTTGATCTCTATCTTTTTTAATTTGATCTCTATCTTTTCTAATTTGATCTCTATTTTTTCTAATTTGATCTCTATCTTTTCTAATTTGATCTCTATCTTTTCTAATTTGATCTCTATCTTTTCTAATTTGATCTCTATCTTTTCTAATTTGATCTCTATCTTTTTTAATTTGATTTCTATCTTTTTTAATTTGATCTCTATCTTTTCTAATTTGATCTCTATCTTTTCTAATTTGATCTCTATCTTTTCTAATTTGATCTCTATCTTTTCTAATTTGATCTCTATCTTTTCTAATTTGATCTCTATCTTTTCTAATTTGATCTCTATTTTTTCTAATTTGATCTCTATCTTTTCTAATTTGATCTTTATCTTTTCTAATTTGATCTCTATCTTTTCTAATTTGATCTCTATCTTTTCTAATTTGATCTCTATCTTTTCTAATTTGATCTCTATCTTTTTTAATTTGATCTCTATCTTTTTTAATTTGATCTCTATCTTTTCTAATTTGATCTCTATCTTTTCTAATTTGATCTCTATCTTTTCTAATTTGATCTCTATCTTTTCTAATTTGATCTCTATCTTTTATAATTCGATCGCTATCTTTTTTTTATTTGATCACTATATTTCTTATTTGATCGTTATCTTTTTCAATTTGATTACTATTTTTTTCAATTTGATCGCTATATTTTTTATATGATTACTATGGGTTTTTTTTAATTTGATTGTTGTATTTTCAATTTGACAGCTATATTTTTTAATTTGATCGCTATATTCTCTTACTTGATCATTATATTTTTTCAATTTGATGGCTGTATTTTTTAATTTCCTTTCAATTTTGTTTGTGTGTTCGCAGTAATCTTTAATTTGCCTGCCGTAATTATTGATTTGCTCAATGCATTTTTAATCCATTTACTGCAATTTATAACTTGCTCAGGGAAAGGTATAGTTTTAGATGAGACCTTTTTGAATTGTCTTTGCACTAATGTCCTTGGGAAAGGCATGAATATACGCCCATTTCGGGTAAAGAGCAGGACACTTAGACGGCTATACAGGGCTAGGGGGTTCTATCTAAGAGAAGGTTACTCTAACAGAAACCCTATAACTTGACAGTCAACATAGCTGGTCCTACGCCCGGGTAAAGTAGGGAGGCGCTGGCTGGTGGCCATGTTAATGATATTAGTTCGCAAATTTCTCACTCGATAAATCAAAACAGTAATTTAAAATCATAGAGAGAGTTAGATCCATGTGGAGGTCAGTCATGTATGCAATCTACCTGGGAATTCGATAATAACGAAAAAATTGCTTACCCATGGCAATAATGCTTTAGTCCACTTCGGGGTACTCCCCTTGTATGAGTGCCCGCTGGGGATCAGATCTTCTTCTTCATCTTTTTCTAAAGGATAATGGTGCAGTACAATCGTTCTGTGTAACCCCAACTTAATGTTCCTATATAAAAAGACTAACTATCCACTAGTGCTCACTATATCATGTCACCCTGGGGTCGAGTCATGCGTCTCCGTCAACGGTCAAATGAGTCATTTGATGTTTGGATCATACAGTGAGTTGTACTTGCTTACATTACAAGTCGTGTCGGAATGCCTAACGTGTAACACGGTTGCCTCTCAGATATATTCCGAACATACTCTGTTGCACTCTAGCAGTAAGTGTATGCTTCAGCCCCACCCTGCTCCCTCTTGGAAAAGTGGCAGCAGACACCCATGTCCCATCGAAGAACTCACACACTTGTCCCAGTATCTCATATACTTTTGAAAATTCTCTGTAAAGTCCTTGTCACGACTGACCGTTTATCCCCGTTGTCCTGGCTGAATAATCTCCACCCTTTCAACAGTGACTTTTGCGTTAGTAAAAAGGCTGAAATCGCAGGGAGAAAAATCAGGAAATATATACTTCTGCCCCCACCCCCTCTAGGGAAAAATGGTTGCAGATGCTAAAGCCCTCCTCCCCCCTAGGGACCTCAAACACCAATCCTGATCGAATATGCCCGGGGAATACGATGTTTAGGTAAAAAGCCAAGAGTGAGACATAAATCATGACTCGCTCAGTAATTAGGCATGTGACCGTAACACAGTACACAAGGTTGCTCAATGGCATCCCAATGCCCACTAACTCCGCTGGAGAGTGTCTATTCATGCATGCGCAGTAGGGTCCCCTTTGATTCGTTATCAAGATACATCAAAGCAGTGTAACCAGTTCTTGAGGTATTCAAAATAGCTGGACACTTTCTGTACAGACCTCCTATCCACCAAGGCCTTTATTTGCAGTAGACTCCATTCAAGCATATCCATTGTTAGCAAAGGAACTGATTACAATCGAATCAATATGGCATTGATTTCTACGAAAACTGGTCAAAAAAGGCTACAAACGTAAAAAGGCTTCAAAGAAAACCAGATAATCTATCATAACAGGGCCCTGGGGAGTGGAATGAGAGAGGGGGAGATGGAATATCTGATGAAAAATAATATCAGATTACGAAAACTGCCTCCAACTCCAATTTCTGTATATATCGACATTTAAAATACATCGTGCTCATACGACGACTGGAAAATTCATCATTGCAAAAACAACTGCTGTTTAAAACGGATGTAAAATAGATAACGAGGCTTATGGAATAAATATGAAAAACAAACATTACTGCCGACCACACAACTCCAAAGTGAGATGCAAAATAAAGCTGGACTCATGCCCCTGTTGACCAAAATACATTGTGTCTAGAAGACACTTTCCTAATTCCAAAATTCAAAAAGAGAAGAGATTTTGTTGATAATGATGAGAAACGGGACTTGCAAAAAATATTTTTTTAACGGCATCATTGCTTTTCTGAACTTGTGTTTCCTTTTAGAGAACATTTCAGTCAAAGTTGAAAACCAGTAATTACCTTGACAGACTGACTGACTGACAAATCGATATAGCAAATGCTCCACGCCATCTCTGCAAAGCACTTTCTCCTGCTCTATACCATCTCTGCGAAGCATTTCCTCCCACTCTGTATAAGAATCTGATGTCGCTTAGGTGACATTTTATTATTACGACATCGGAATATGGAATTTTTCATTTTCCTTATCTATCTTTGGTAATTAGGAAAAGCTTTCAGCATTTTGCAAAACCTATTTAGGTAGAAAGAAATTTCACCGATGAAGTATATTGAATCCGTTCATATGTCAGTGTTAACTGATAGCCATTTGCAGTCATTTTGATTACAGAAATCACAGAACAACTTTTAAAATCAAAATGTATTGCTTTTAATATGGGGCTGCAACAGGAGAGAAGATAGCTTTTTTGCTACGTCAGGATACAAACACGCGTTAGTTGCAGAAAAGAATTTCTATTTTTATCAGCGATATAAGCGTTAGATTTAGTTTCTTTCGGAGGTGAAAGCTTTGAAAGGGATTGGCTTTCAAAGGAAGGGCATTATAAAGGCACTTGAAATCGAACAAGCGCATCTATAGACTGACATTTAGGATTGTATAATTACTTTCTAGTAAAAGATATTTCTCTGCCTGTCGTAGAACTCAAAAAGGAGAGAGAATTCTATCATTATTTATGCTTTGTACAGTAAACCCTCATTTTAAGAAGACGAATTTCGAATTTAACAGACCTTTTTCGTAAATATTATATTCCAGTGTATAAGCCATTTATAAGATATTGTTAATCACCTTCCACTTCTCTTTTATAAAATACAATATTCATTTCAATTATACCTTAGATAAATCTAATCTACGACCACATGGGTCTTCATGACGACAGATTTTAGATCAGATTTTTCTGAAAAAAGTTTTTAAGATAAAATACAAAAGGTGAATAAATATCGGATATTCTTAATTATTGCACAGCTCTGTTTATCGTAGTGAAGCTTTTTTGCATCTGGCAAAAATGGCCCCCTAAATAAAATTCCAGATTTAAGGGGAACGGTTTCATATCTGGAATCCACTATGAAATTCATTGTCTTGTATTAAGACTACACTTGAAAAATTTTCTGTATTTTTACAGCAAAATTGAAAGATTCAAACACAAACATGTGAACCACGCAAACTAATAACTGATAATAATGATTTTACTTGGTACAATTTTTTTTATTTCAATGCAGACATATACATAATACATTAAAGTCGTGACTGTTCTTAATTCATTATCGCTAATGTTGAGAATTAATTTTTATAAAAGAAATTCAGAATTTCTTTTAAAAAGCCGTAGGAGGCTGCACATGATGGTCTACAAGGCCACATGTGGACTTAAAACCACCGGTTCTCCGTTCCTGTTATTAATTCTCGGTATTAGTGGACACCCCTTCCTCATATCTTTCTGTTAAATCGAAGGTCGACTTTTACCCCAAAAAGCCATCTTCTCCCTAGTTGCCGCACCATATTAAAATCAATACATTTTGATTCTACAAGTTGTTTTGTGGTTTCTGTAATCAAAACGACTGTAAATAACAATCAGTGCTTGCTGACTTATAAATAGATTCAGTAAACTCCATCAACGAAATTTCTTCCTACCTAAATATGTTTTGTCAAATGCTGAAAGCCATTCCCACTGACCAAAGATAGAAGGAAAATAACGTATTTTTTATGAAGCATCACATATCCAATGAAGTCGGTGGACTGGATAGATTTAGGCATTTGGCAAGATTTGACCAATGGCCGTGACTTGTCGACCTCTGTTCTCAGAGCACAAAACTCATTCATAATGCCATTACAATGATATCCACTTGTGCTACTGACAATAAGCAATATATATTGCATGACTTCAAAAACTGTTTATTTCACTGGGGAACAAGCATGGCTAATTATTCATGATCCAAATGAAGTGTCCATTATCCATTTCTTTGACTGCTTACCGTCCTCTCTGTGCCGTGTCAGCCAAGCTATCCATTTAGTACCAGTTTTTTTTTATTTCTTTCATCTGATCCAAATATGGTTTAACAAATATCATCTGACACAGTGGCATGATCTGATCATGAATTATCATGTGATATCATGTCACAGATTACAAAAGAAACATGTCTTTCTGTTAAATCCAGCTTATTCGGTACAAATTCCAGATAGTTACGTTTTTTGATCAAGGCTTACTCACGTAGGTGCTATGGCTTTGCTTTGAACAAAGATTTAGATTTAGGAAGGGATTCCTATCAGTTGCAAGGTCCATTGTTGTCCAGCAAGGCCAACATTGGACAGGCTCAGTGGTTCCCAACCTTTTCAAGGTCATTCTACACGTTTGTCAATAAGATTACAAAGGATGATTCCAAATATATTTTTCTAATTTGTGATAATTCAACATTTTTATAATAACACTAATTAGTTTAATCTTATAATTTTCTAACTGCTGTTATGTATTTGATACTAAAAAAAAACAGCAAAAATAATTAAGAACACATCATTCGAATTTCCAATTTATTTCCCAATAGCCTCATTCCTCCCTAAGACAACATGAATTACCCTCGGTCGGGAACCATTGGGCAAGTCCATTCATGATAGCTGCAGAGGGAAGACAATGGAAAGGGGCTCTGGTTTTATAGCGATGCCCCTTCTCCGCAGGTTGGGATCTATGTGTTAGCTGTACGTTCATAAATACCCATCATTTTTTATTTTGTAAACGTACTTGATACTTTACACTCTCTTGTGGGGTTTCGCAATCATGTGGAATAATGACACGCTTTCATGACGAGTGATCTCGTACATGGCACTGGGTTGGTTATCTGCTAAGATAATTGAGATCTTCTGTGGCACTAGACCGGTGACACGCTAAGATGTGCTATTTCGTCGTAGTGAATAGGTTAATCTGACCACTGTTGCTAGATATGACCCAGTATCAATGTACCAGATAATTGAAACAACAAGTAACATGACCTTTCCCGGTCATATTTTCCAAGTAATATCGCACCCTTCATTTTCCCGGTCGAACAATTTACCAGCCAACGACAATTCTGAGTCGCATTTTTCTACTCAAAAATTTACTTGCAGATGACATTTCCCAGTTGCATTGTCGTTGTCCTCTCTCCCTCTCTTTCTCTCTCTCTCTCTCTCTCTTTCTCTCTCTCTTTCTCTCTCTCTCACTTTCTCTCTCTCACTTTCTCTCTCTTTCTCTCTTTTCTCTCTCTCCTCTTTCTCCCTCCACCTATCTCTCCTCTGTTTCTCTCTGCATCTTTTTCTCTCCCCCCTCTCTCTGTGTTACAGATTAATGCACCTGATAAGGAAGTTTTTCACATAAAAGTCAAACATACCAAATAAGCACTAGATACGACTGGATTTGGAAATACCAATTGGAATCTGACAAAAAAAAGACTCAATCACAAAAAAACCTAGTCAAAAAAGGGTAAAACAAAAAAAACAAATTAGGTCATCAAGCAATGAACAGATTATGACAAACGTGAATAAAATATTCATAAAATGAGAACATTTCCCAGAAAATATCAAACATCACAAAATTATCAACGAAAATACAATTAAAATTGGATACAGTTGCATAGACAACTTTGAATTATTAATAAAAATCATAACAATTAGATTAGAAATGAAAAAGAAAAACAACACAAAAAGAAAATAAAAGATACAATGCCAAAGACCCAAAGAATGTAAATTAGGAAACACATGCCTAACGTCTGAAATAGTGTACAGGGCACAGATATCTAAATTAGAAAACATGAATAAATAAAAATTCAACTTCAGTATATCACGACTCCCGTTCAAAACAAGACTTACCAACCACATAGAATCATTTGCACGGGAAAATTGTGAAAATTATACCTCATTCTCGAATTATTAGTGGATTCTTAAAAATAGAGGGACGACGCCTACCGTAGAGTGTATTTTTTTTTTAAAAAACAGCTTGTAAAAGTCTACATTCACAATGTCTACTATGTCTTGGAGAGAAATTCAATTTGATAACAAGCAATTAAAAATAAATTTGAAATCAGAAATAGCAGTAACGTACAGATACAAAATGAAAATTATCCTAAAAAAACTCAAAAGGTATATAACTTTGATTTATTGATAACACCCGACCTAACAAACCCCATATCGACCCATCGAAATAATAGATTTTAATTCTCAAAAAAAAAAAGCTAATATGCAAAAACATGGACAACATATATAAGTAAGATCTAAACGACACAGAACAGGGACAAATGAAAACAAAACAGCTATCTCAAAACCTGAATAGAACAATGGATCAACTAAAAAATCTGAACAATGAAAAAGTAAATAAGACATGACGTAACGATTTCTACAAATAAAAAATTAGATAAAATGAAATGATAAAATTTATCATTAAAACATGACTTGAACATAAACTCAAAAATAAGCCAAAAACTGAGAATAAAACGGAAAGTTAACCAAAATAAATATGTATCAACAACATTAAAACAAAACCAATAAAAACTTGAAAGATGCAAAATAAGACATAAACAATATAACGATAAACAAAAAACAAACCCGAGTCTAAAAATCAGAACATAACAATAAATAGAAGAATAATTCAGAAAAACTATTCAGTATGACCCTATTCAACAACCTCTTCACTAAAAAAATAAACTAATCAATTTTAATTTTATTTTACGAAAGTAGGCTAATATATATATATTGATTATTGTGTCATCAACAGACATGTTTCGATGTATTACATCTCTTCAGTGTGGCTATAGACTTTCCATAACCCCATCCAGTACCACGAGGCAGGAGTGAAACCTTCACTTCAGACCCGGAAGCCGATATCCTACCTCTAAGCTACGGAAGTGGACGGTCAATAAGGCTGAATTTAAGGGATATATTTATTTATGCACAAATTCCCCATCCACCAGAGTGCTCTATTCCTATGGAAGAGCATTTCATAAGCTTACAATGTATGAGTTACTTCACTTAAAGAGTGCTCAACCCTGAATAGAGGAGCAGTAATATGTAATATATATACATATATAAAAATAACGATAGTTGAAATGAAGCTAAACCATATTCTTTTGTCCCTTTCTCCTGTCTGTCCGGGTATGTAAGGGATATAACTCCAATTTCCAAAAACAAAATTGATTTTTCAACCCAGAATAAAGTTAAACTAAATGAACAGCACTAATAAAAAGAGAAGCGAAAGTCAAATATCCGTCCATTCTTGAGATTCCACACATGAAACATTGTATTTTTACCGTGAAATCATTGTAATATATATATATATATATATATATATATATATATATATATATTCTAGAAAGCTATACAGATTTAAACCCTAAACTTAGAAAAAAAAATTTCATTAGATTCTTTTTTTGTGTCACTTCAGATTCCCATTTTCCAATATCTGTCAATGCTATTCATGTAAATTTCCAAAGTGTTTTTCCTTGTTTTCCTTATACTTTGTTATTGTGATACAATGTATAAATTGTCTCTTGTTGGGATCATCAGTTGTTTACCATGTAACTGTTTTGGGGATTTTCAAAACGAAACAGTTATATTAACATGGCACCAATGATCGAACACCCCCCCCCCCGTTTATTATATAGTTTATGACATGCATTCATCATTTCGTATAAGGTTTTATGTGTATTGCATATTGATATTATTTTATTCAAAATAATTTTTGAAACAAGTCATACTTATATATATAATCATTTTCTCTAGTATAATGGTTAGTGTGCTAGCAATTTTTCTCCAGTTTTTTTTGTACCTTCAACCCATTGACCGTAGATAAATGAAATTTCAATCATTGCCGTTCTATATCTCAACTCCGAATGATGGAAATTTCGATCAGTGACACAATGGACCCTTCCACTCGAAATTATGGTTGATTTTTCCAACCTATGCTTATGCTGCTTTCACCATAACTTCAAGTGGACTGGGGATCCACTGTTTACAAAGAAAACCAAACCATTGATCTAATTTCACATCACGCAGTATAATCAAAGTTACTGTTTCATTTAAATCACGTCAAATGAGCTGCTCTTACCACAGTGAAGGGGTTAATGCCAGACAATCAGTATTTGATTTCATTAAGATCTCACCTAATATAATAGATAATTCACAAATCAGTTGGGTAAATGTTTCTGGTACAGCTGAGACTCTATGATTTATAATCTCAGGCGACTGGGTGAATGAACGGTCCATATTTGTAAATATACAGCTTGATTCAAAATTACATAATATCAGTTACAGAAGACGGAAACATTGGATTTAACTTGAATGTTCAAAAACGATTTATTGTGTAGTGATCATAAATCCAGTATTACTACCTTGATATGGCATCTGGTCATCGGATGGATTTTAATAGCGCGTATTCCACTGATTTTAAATATGGACTGTTCCAAAAATATATAATTTTTTTGTTAAAAAAACACACAAGTTTTTTTCTGCGTTTAAACTCCGTAGGTGAATATTGGAGGATGCCTTGTTTGTATGCCGTATTTTTAGGATAAACTCCATGTTTATTTACTTGTCTCCTCTCAGTGGCAATTTGGCATGAAGTCAGGTTTGAGGTGGGGTCCAGATGGGCCCCAAATGAATCTTGTTCCCGCAACTAGTGTTGCAGGGACATTACAGAAGGCTTAACTTGATCGCAGGGCGAGTTCTGAGCAAGCTTGACATGGCTTGTCATAGCTTACACGTACCACGCCTTAGTCACCTTCATTGGCTATAGCATCACAGCTGTGTCCAGCTGGTCAGAACTATAAGCGTCAGGAGCCATTGATGTTCTATATTTTTAGTCTGTAATATTTGCCAAGGGAGATAGTTATAAGATGCTAATTGTGAAGTACCTCCCTTACTTATTTATTAGAAACTATCAGTGAAAAAAGTCGTCAAAACTCTCGACATAATATTTACGTTGGTCTAGCTGGCTAAGTATCTATCACGCGTGTAGCCCACACTCATTGAGCTTGAGGGCTGAAATTTAAACATAAACTGTTTGTACATAGAAAAAACATTTTTCGTTCCCCCATAAATAGGCTTTCTTTGGTGGAGGTCAATTTGCAGTATAAGTTCATACTAAATAGATAATTTAGATCGTACCCGGCTGCATTTACACTTATTTTTGAAAATTAGGACTTTAGCAATTGATCACTTGCAACACGACATGCTGCCAAAAGACATTGGTCTTATGACGGTTTCTATTGAGTGAGTAACCAAGAAAGTTCATTGGAAACTGTCAACCAAAACTGTCACCAAAACTGTTAACGTAAGTTTGTTTTTTTTTTGTTTTTCTTTTTTTAATTTTTCAAGCTGGCCTGGCTGCCTGTCTGACTGGCAATGAATGAACGTACCAAGCATACAGGCTTCGCCGGTGGAGATGAAAGGCTGGAAATTTAAACATTTACTCCCAGTTTCGTCTAGTTGAGTCTTTTTTCTCCTAATTATTCAAAGAAGTACAGTGCTCATTACAGTGCATGTTTAGAAAAGGGTGGACTTCAGAGAGTGCGCAGCAGCCTGCCATAGCAGTCATGTAACACTAATTTCCTTTCATGCGAAAGTATGGCTTCGAATTAATTCAGTTACTTAGATTTATATATAAAATATCGAAATTTTATATCCACAGTTAGATCTATAATTCTGGCTAAAGCTCAATAATTTGTAGTTTTTTCAATTTGTTTTTATCAGATTTCTCACGAACTGCTGATCGAAAACAGTTCAAACTCGACACTGCCCTGCCTTATGTGCCAGCTGAAATATTTTCATACAATGGCCAGCTATCGAGTCATCGCGGTGCATAATTATACATAATAATACACAGATTTTTTCAATTATAGTAAGATAATACCGTAGTTTTTATACATTACGGGTAAACTAGTATGTATATATTGCGAACTTTTCATAGGTCACTATTTGATTTCATAAAGATCTCACCTGATATAATAGATAAATTACAAATCAGTTAGCTAAACACTTCTTGTGCAGCTGAGACTATATGATTTATAGTCTCAGACGACTAAGTGGTTGGAATGGTCCATATTTGCAAAAATATATAATTGCTAAGAGTGCAAGAATCTTTGGCCAGGGGCGACGGGGCGGGATGGTGGTGGTGGCGGCGAGTGATGGACTGTCCGTCTCTGTCCATTTCTACCAACAAGGAAAGCATAATCTGTAATCAGAAATAATCTGATTCCGGACCGAGGCAAATCCCAAACGTTGCAGGATGATTTTCTGTGAGGAATGGTCGAAGTGAATCAATCTCTGCCTTTTTGCTTGATGGAGGCCCCGGAATTTCAGATGGGAAGATGCCAAGGTTCAAAGTTGGAGATAAGATTGGCATACCATCAATGGCTTGTTAACAGATATTTACTGTTCATCATGAAATGCGTGAAGATCATTGCACAGTGACCAGGAAAAACTCGGAGGAAAAAAATGTCATGAAAACAAAGTCTTAATGTGGGTCAAATTCATTATCCCACCACAAAAATCTTGAAAGTACTTGGCATCCTTACCTTTAGCACTACCTTGTTGTGGTAGTATTGCAGCTTGCTTAATCTGTAAGCAAGTCATAATCTTCAATAAGAATTAGGTTTTATCCGCAACATAATTAACCAAACTAACCAAACATTTAATCATATAGAAACAGTTCAATTTATATCAAACAGACAGAGTCACCTGATTCAATTTCTAGAACTTATGAATTTATGGAATATTTTTCAATCATCTCTATTCATTCAAATATTTTAATGCACTTAGAGTAGGTTTAGACCGTGTTAGAATCTCTGCGCTTAAAATGGCAGGGGGACAGTTTTCTAGGCAGGTACGGCAGAAGCTATAGGCAATGTAAGGGTGATTTTTATAGTTCCATGAAGATACAAGTTGAGCCTTGGACCAAAAAGTCTCCAGGACCAAAACACAGGTCAATTCAACAATCTATAAGGCAACTCCTTTGGAAGAAAATCCGAGAAGTGCAGACTCCTTTGCCAAAAATATTCTGTAAGTAGAGCTTCGCTTCACTCCAATAATAAAGGCCCTTGACAGAAATCAGTTGAAATAGAGAGAGGCAGAGAGAGAGAGAGAGAAGGAGTTTATCTCTCACAATCGATATAAAAATTGTTTGCTGTGCTACTTGAGGGTCAATTAGTTGTTAGGACCGTAAACATTTTTGCTTTTAATTAATAAACAAATATTTGGATCGGTCATAACTCATTGCAATCTCCCCACAAGCTTACATGCCGTACATCATTGAAATATATAGAGGAATAACGAAGATGAAAAAAGAAAGAAAGGAGACGATGACAACGACGGTGACGACAACGATTACAATAACTCATAGCGGATTGTAATACCTGGCTTTTTTTCTTCTTTTTTTTTTCTTCCGGGAACAACCCAAAAAAGTGGTTTTAGGACTAAGTGTCTATTTGAAGTGTCACCTTCAATTATGGCAACACTGGTTTGTGGTAGAAGATTAGAAAATGGCATAAATATATTCAAAAGCCAAAAAAGACCACTGAACCATTGAAAGGCTTACGTAAGTATGCAATAATACTTCCTCTAATCACACGCTGAGTCGGCCAACATCACTTTAAAATATGAATAAAACATAAAACAAAAGTGATTTAAAAATAAACAGGTCTGGTTAGTCACTCAATGGAAACTGTCATGTGGTCAACGTCTTTTGGCAGCATGCTGTGTTGGGGGTGATCTTTTGGAAAATTAGAGAAAGGTTTGATCAATGGATTCGTTACTTCTCTCGTCTTTTGTTGGGCAGTGTTCACTGGAAAAAGTCTGAATTTTCAAAAAGCAAAACGAACGCAGATGCTGCTGGACACAAACTGATGGATCAATCTGACATAAAATTTCATTGCAAAATGACCCCCAACACTAAAAACTCAAAATAGGGTGGGGGGCTTAAAAACACATTGATCTGTTTTTTCTAGACATAATAAAGAAGGAATATTTTAATTTTCAGCCTTCTATTTATGGATGTGGCCTGTACGTGCGATACATACCAAGCCATTCAGCGAGACCAACTTGAAAACAGGGGAAACTTATGTAGTCAGTTTTGGTGACAGCTTGGTTGACTGTTTCTGATGGATTTTTTTTTAGTAAAACTTCACGACGTAACCGTAACAAACAACTTAGTTGAACTCGTAGTGCTGACTCGGAATTCAAGAATAGTATGTAAATTTGAAGTAATCAACACTGATCTGAATTGCAGAGGACTGATGTCCATTTTGAGCCTCGAGATAATTCGAGACAATTGTAAATCGCTCAAGATGACTCGTTTTTTCAACGAGACTGTATATTGACAAACTCTCTCTCTCTCTCTCTCTGAGTTGTCTCTGTTTTCTTGACCTAAAATCAATGACAAGTCCAGATTTCCGGTCAAGACTGAAAAAATGAAAAGTTTTAAATGATGGATTGAGAGAGAAGGGAAAAGAAAGAGACATATCCTATTTCTACGTCATCAATCAACGAAAAGAAGAAATAAAGAATGGAAGAGATACAGAGAGAGGGCGAGAGAGAAAGATTGCAAGGAGGGAATAGAGAAAGTAAGGGAGAGAGAAAAGAAGAGAGAGAGAGAGAGAAGGAAAAAATGGGAAGCTACTGACACTAGATTGAATGAATAGTCTGGGAGCCAGCAGGACCAACTGTGCACCCCAGGAATATATGTATAGGGTACCAGGATGTTCTTTTGGATGTTCTCTCTCAGATAAAAATGTTTACTAGGAAAAGGTTGGAATGATCCACTTCATTAGCTTAAAAACAAAATGGCCTCCGGCACACACCAAAATAAAACTCAGAATCTTCTGATTGATTTATCTTAATACTCTAACAGGTTAAATCATAGTTTTCGGATATGAGGAATCAAAAAATAAATTTCAGTTTATTATTTAAGTAATTTTTAATTTTGTATGTGAATTTGAAAATGAGAAAAATAATAAATGATTTGTTAATTTATTTCATATTTTAAATTTTTTTTGGATGATTCTCTGAAATATACATTCCGTTTGTAGTGGAATTCACTTGAAAATTTGTTTCTTGGTATGCTTCAATAATTTTTCTGTATATAGGATCAGGTTTGCTTTGTCTTTGAAGAGTTTAGTCTGCCGTTGTTGTAACACTTAACCTTTAATAGACACGCAAAGGTGAGGGGTATGGTAGGTCTTGCTGTCCCCAGACTACATCTTTAATGAGAATTGATTGAACGACCATAGCTATCAAAAATGATGAAGGGGTCTATCCTTCTTTTCATATGAAAATGTGTTTGAGTGTGTGCTCCAGTACTTCTGGTCGTACTGTTTTGTCTAGAGACTTGGGAATAGGCATCAGTACCCTCGTAGACCCTTTCTATTTTTTTTTTTAAAGCTTTTTTGGCCTCTTTTTCTTTCTTTTTTCTTTTCTCTTCTTGGCCTTGACTGTTCAAAGTAAGAATTTGAAATTCTGCACACACCCTCAAGGAATAAAGAAATTTCCTTTTTGAAAATCTGGCATGGTGGCTAAAATAGATACGTTTAGAGAGAGGTTTGACCCTGAAGCAACCAATCTTGTCTAATAAATATCTACCTTTTCGCAGGACACGTACAAGTTTCCTTATTGAACCACTGTTGCCAACTCAAAGATAATCTCCACACTAATTTAACTACCAAAAGTGCTAAATTTGAGAAAATAGCCAGAAAACACCAAAAAGTGGTCTGCCTTTTAGCGTACATCCTTAGACATAGACTGTTCCCTGAGACTCACTAGACCTTTCTATCATGGGCATCCCGGAATCAGTACTTTCTGAACATATCGATTTCGTCACACCATCTTATCTCCCTACCGGTTACAGTTTCGCAAATGATCTCTGGGGATCCACGTTGTGAGTCGTGATGTCCAGCTGTTGTCTGACACAACTGCTTAATATTTGAAAAATATCCCTCGATCGGAATTGAGTTCCTGGATCCACCCTAAAATCTAATATAATCTCAGTAAAATATTGTTGAAATTCATCGGAATATATCGTAGATACTATGAGGAAAAACATAAATGAGTAATTACATAAATATACCAGAAAAAAATTGAAATAATATCTTTCAATCAAGAACAAAGAAACTCCTGAATCTTCATGACATACACTTCAAGAAAAGAAATCATCTAATTCGTTGAGAAATTCGGGAGATATTGTGCTGACATTGAGTGCAGTGCCAAGGGGATAACTGTAAAAATTGATCGATCTTCCCCAAAAAACTCATTCAGTTAATCCTCAACCCATACCGCAACCATCAACAAAATTTCATTAGAACTATGGACACATAGCGTAGTGGTTACAGAGTCAGACAAAATTACTGCAAGTAATCTGATGGTTCTAGGTTCAATCCCAGTGTGAGACAATAATGATACTACTAATGCTAAGAGGGGAGTGCAGTCAATATACCCCCGTCGGTTAAATGAAGGGTTCGGTTCGTTACTTCCCCACACCTACCAGATGATATCTGATGAAGGCAGTAGAGTACAACGGCCAAAACGCTGTATGAAACAACAACCAAGATGAGAATAGTCCGAATAATAATAGAAATAATAATAACTCATCTAAAAAATTCAGAGATATTCATTAGAACTTATCGAAAACTTTTGGAGATATTGTGTGGACGGACAGAAGGATGCCAGTGAATACATATACCTCTTCCAACTTCGTTTTATCTTAATTATTTCAATTTTATCTTTAACTTCAACATGATGTATCATGGGGTGGGGGCGGAGACGGTGGTCACATTATCCCCGTCTGTTCTCTTCCTCTCTCCTTTATTTTACGTAAGCAGTTTACCCAAGTCCACAATCGGCTTGCCAGGTTCGTCAAAGAGACATGAGCTTCCTTTCCCCAAGTTGAAAATATCAGGGGCTCACCTTGCAATGATAGTCCAAGCAGCGAAATTGCCTAATTAGCGAATAAAATTACGTATTTACTTATTTTTTAAATCAGATATATATATATATATATATATATATATATATATATATATATATATATATATATATATAAAAAGGTGTTTCTATCCCTTTATTACAGAAAAGTGACTGTGTAGTTTCAAATTCTTTTACAAAAAATAAATTGATACATAGTTTTAATTTGATCAAAAGATTATTTGATATATATATTAAAATTACATCCATTGCCCGATAAAAAATAACAAACTGCGTGTTTTATCAACACTGCTGGGGGACCATATTGAAAAAACTGTTTTGTTTTAAAATCCCCCAAACGATTACATGGTAGCATCTGATGATCCCAACGAGAAAAAATGTGTGTAGTTCAATGATGATTAGATGTGCGTAAAAAATAAAAACTCTGTGAAAATTTTACATCAATTGCACTAACAGATATTTGGAAATAATTGATTGAATTGACTGAGGTTTTAAAAAAAATGAATCCACATCAATAGTTTCAAAATCTGTAAAGCTTTCTAAGATATATATATATATATATATTAAAATATCTAAATAGATAAAAGAGAATGTCTGCTGCAAGATCAAAGGAAATGGAGGCAGAAAAAAAGTCTGCCTACTAATCGCTTGAAAGATGAAGGAAAAAGCAGGCGAAATAAACAAATAAAATGTCCGACATGTTTATTTGCTTTTAGAAGAACTAAAAAGAGATAGACAAAGACATCCATAAATGGTTTGATGAAGAACAGTGTGGTCCCAATGCATTTAAGATTTCTTTTTTCTTCTGCTTTTAAATGTTTCGAGAATTCTGCCGGGGTTTTTGCTGTATTATTTTGCTGTTGTTTTTTTTATAAAGGAAGTTGTAACCTGAAAAAGGGCGGGTGAATAAAAGATGTTGTTATAATAACAGATGGAAAAAGACAAAAAGGTTAAGAAGATGGGAGAAAGAAGAAAGAAAAAGAGAACGAAAACGAAGAAGAATAATAAGATGATGATGACGAAGAAAAAGAGGGAGAAAACAAAAAGATTTGGAAGATGAGAGAAAGAAAAGAAGGGGAAAGAAAAGGAGAACGAAAATAAGAAAAAGATGATGATGAAGGAGATAAAAGGGATTGAAATGAGAGAAAGAAGAGAAGCAGAAAGAAAAAGAGGACAAGAAAGAAAAAAGTAATGAAGAGGGAGAAAAGTAAAAAAAACTTGAGAGGAAGAAGAGAAGGAGAAAGAAAAGAGGACGAGTAAGAAGAAGAAAATGATGATGAAGAAAGAGAATTAAGATGAGAGAAAGAAGAAAAAGGGAAAGGATGAGAAAGAAGAAGCAGAAGAAAAGGAAGAGAAGAAGAGGTGGAAATGAGAAAGAATAAAAACGAGTAAAAAAAGGGGAGATGAAGAGGAAAAAATGATGGCTTGGGGAAGTTATGGTACAAGACCAAGACAACGAAGATCTACACATATAATACACCATGTCTATATCTTTGAGAGTAGCATTTGTCACGGGATATATATATATATATATATATACATATATATATATATATATATATATATATATATATATATATATATATAAGTAAAATTATGTGGAAAAGACCAGCGAATACTTCGTATTTAATGTTTGCACAATCTTCAGCGCCGGAGAGGGATATTTTTTGGTACGATAATTAGCTCATATCTGTAAATAGATATGGGCTAATCGTCTTACAAAATCAAATCTCATACCAGCGGTAAAGTTTATGCGAATATGAAATATTAAATATCTGTTTCTTTTTCCCTTATAAATTTAATTAATCAATTAGTAGCTTTATTTACTTTGTTTAATATCGAGCAACGTGATAAATAATTATCGACAACAGATAAAAAGTATATATATATATATATATATATATATATATATATATGAAGCTTTCAGAAACATTCAAACCTGACTGGATAATTGAAGAATACGTTAATCAAATGTAAATGGGTTGTTTGCTTTCATATTTCACAGGAAACAACAAATTACCGGTCGCTGTTGAATGCGATCGGCAGGAAATGTTAACATTCACCGGGTGTATGTCCTTGTAATTCCCAATTTTATACATTAATTGCTCTATTTACTGTGTTGAATATTGAGCTCTGATTAAACCTCTACAAGGGATAAACTCTGTTTTTGTTCCTTTTCTGTTTGTACTTTTACGAGTTGAGAATATATATCATGAACTATACATATACATATATATATAATTTTTTGTATGAAGATGATGTTTATAATAAAGTGCTAAATATTTCCAATAGAATAATGGTAGTATTATAATATACTTATGGAATATGTATAACGCCTTGCAATAAGTTCCTGGCCAGGGTAGGAAAATACATTTGCCATAAAACTTCAATAACTTCAACAATAATTGGGTTAATCGAATGAAATTTTATCTCAATATTTTGTAGGCAAACCTTCAGCTAATCTGATTGCTTTGATACAATTTCACATAGACTTGAATACATTATCGATAATTTATTTATTCATGTTTTCCATTCTTTTAACAATATTTGTCTCAGATCTGTAATTGATGTAGCATTTGACTATCTTGCACTGAACCCTCGTCAAGATCTCTTTCTTTCTCTCTCTCTCTCTCTCTCTAATGCCCTATGATACGATCTGATTTTTTTATCTATTGTTAATTACACAGATAATTGAGAAGTAAAGATTTTCTGAAAAACAGAGGGAGTTATAGGTATGAGGTAAGTAAATATATTTGTTTTAATATTATTTTTGAATAATTATTAATAAAGGAGAAGAAAAATAACTGTATGCCCCAAAATCAATGGCACAAGAAAATTAATTGTCAATTGTCCATTCTTTTTGAGCAATAAATTTTTCTAATCTTTTTTGTTAACCTTTCACAGAATCAGCACAAACATCTGTAAGGGATATTTGGCCACACTTTATGCGTAAAATCTTCAAATTATTGCAGATTCCTTGACTTTCTTGTTCTCCCAATTCTTTTCAAAAACTCCCTTAAGTTTTCAATTGCATTCGAGCTTGAACTTAGTTGAAGCGAAGGTAAAACTTTTATAACATTTACTTAATGTATTTCCGGACTAATTTAGAAGTATATTTTGAATCATAATAGTGCATAAAACTCTAACAGACACTTTGAAGTTGACATACAATATTTCACAACAATCTTTTTCCATTATACCATTAACTCTTACAATGCTTCCTGTTCCTCTTGTAGAGGAAACCCCCACAAAACATGATACTCCCTTCCCATGTTTTGTTGTAGAGATGGTGAATTAAAAGCCTCACCTTGACGTCTCCAAAGAAATTTCTTGTCATTATGTCTCAAACGTTCTAGTTTTATCTCATCTGACCATAATATATTCTCTCAGAACGATCTATCAATATGTTCATTTTTAAGATTTAAAACGAGTAGCCTTTGAAAAAAGAGGTTTTACAAGGTCAGTGAGCTTGGAGGCCTGCTCTGTGTAGCGCTCTAGTAATAGAATTTCTTATTAATTTCACTCAAGTGAAGTTGTAATGGGTTGGAAACAAAAACATTACTAGCAAAAATTATTGTTAACTATTTAGTTCAGATATTTGATTAAAGCCAAAGTTTCGGGAAATCAGTTCCACTTAATTTTCCTGAAAATCTTTCTTATTGAGTAGCTCTGTTTATATCATAAATTTAAATCGCATTTGCTGAACTGAATCGTAACCGAAAAAATTATTGACAACCAATGATAACTTTAACGATGAAAGGGGAATGTATGATCTGGCTGTAAAGTGGTATGAAATAAAATAAAAATCATTTCATGTTACAGCATTCAGACATAAATCTGAAATAATAATGTTGTTAAAAAAAGGTCTTTTTACAATGCCATTGTTGACAGGACAACATCAACAAGTTAGCTACAAATCTGACCAGATTTTTCTAAAATTTGTTGCAGAGGAAATCGTAAGAGCGTCTGACTGCCAACAGGCAGGTCGTATATTCAAATCGGAATACAACCGTGGAATTTTTCTAAAGATTTCTTTGCTCCTTTTTCGTTCATGTGTGCACAC
Source organism: Thysanoteuthis rhombus (assembly GCA_963457665.1). NCBI lineage: Eukaryota > Metazoa > Mollusca > Cephalopoda > Oegopsida > Thysanoteuthidae > Thysanoteuthis > Thysanoteuthis major. The sequence continues at coordinate 5,045,210 of OY735204.1, read as the reverse complement.
AAATATAGAAACATAACTCAAAATTTTTATATACATGGGAAGTGCCCATTCCAAAGGCAAACGTTTTGTGGAGCAGCCTGTCAAAATAATTGAGTAAAATTAATTTTCGGTCAGTCGCACGAAACTATGGATTCAAATGATTTCAGCTATTTCTCCTCGGTGTAGTCAAATTTGAGATATCTTATTTTTCAATTAAGATCTATATTTTTTTTTATAAAAGATCATTGATCTACAATTTAAAAAAATATTTCCATCAGATTTCTCGGGAACTGCTGATCAGAAAAACTTTCAACTCGACACTGCACTGCTTTGTGTGCTGGCTAATATATATAAGGCAAATATCAACTTCGTACATGGCCAGTTGTCGAACTATCTCGATGCATACGCTTACACACGCCTGCACAACCAAAGTGATTTTTGAGATTATAGTCAGGACGTTACCGCACTAGCATTGGCTAATCGTCCGTTGTCTCTATTGGATAAAAAAAAAAGCAGGTCATGCGTTCAAATCTGAATACAGTTATTAGATCTTTAAAAATATATCTCTGCTCCTATTTCGTCCATGTGTGCACACAAATGTACCTACATAAATCCGAAATTATATAAATGAAAGGATAAAGCTTTGGACGTTGTCGTAAAAGGCATTGGCAAATCGCCTGATGTCTCTGTTGGATAAAATTGTATTGTCTCTGTGGAATTTGTTACTTTGGTTCTTCATTCTAACGATTCGCGAAGCATTTCATCGTATCGTTGCTTTTGATGTCACCAAATCCAATCCTTTGGAGGAGATGAGAGGAAAAGCCAGACGTCAATGATACTAAATAGGGCAAGAGACACGGGGGATAACTTGTGAAGAAGGTGGGCGAGCCTTTGATCTTCTTTGACAATATCCGTCAAAACTTTTTGACTTGACACTGAGGAAAAGAAAGAGGAAGAAGGAGAGAGGGAAAAGAAAGGGTGTTTCTCTCATCTAATACTACTTGCAAGTGAGTGCCCTTACGCAGACCATGGCAATAGCTGTCCCTGCTTAGGCCTCACACATATCAGGTTTCTCCTAGGCACAGATTCCTTCAGATTTTTGCTACATGTGAAAATAGAGGCGACAAGCACCCGAAGTGGCGTCACCCACTTCACCACACACTCGGTGTTATTTACTACTAGTCTCATATTCACTGCTCGCTGCTAGGCCTGTTCGAGGGTACGGGAGTGGAGGGACTGAGGGAGAGGGACCTTTCGCTTGAATTATTGAACGTAGTATAGAGATTGGTCTCCTCCTTAGGAAAATTAACAGGATTGCTGGGGAGGCTCAGTAGCTGCTTGCAACAATTGGTATACTCAGTTTGTAACCCATTTAGGTACTGGCCAGGCTGGGCGTTGCTTAACTTCAATGATCGTACTAAAACCGGTAAGTCCAACGTGATTTGATCGTTAACATTTAATAAGGTTTACTTTCGTTTCGCAAGAAGCAACAAAGGTTCAGCACCCAGTGAGGATCAAACTGACTACACAATAGTAATGGCCAGCAAAACTAGGACGCTAACCATTACCTCACGACGAGATGCATAAGCTAAGATTTTTAAATCATTTAGGTTGGCATGCTTCCAGTAGAGCCAGCTAAACCCTAAAGAACAAGAAAATCCCGTTAGTCCGAAAAAGAACGATACACAATCAATGCACCCTCCCGATAGTCACCTATGGAGTTGAAACATTGAAGATAACTAAAAGATCGGCATTCAAACTGAGAACTACATCGAAATGGAGAGATTACTACACAGCACAGTAAATCAGAGGGAATCATTAGAAAACTCAGATGGCAATGAGAGTTCATGTCAGACAATCGCTTGACGCCACAACTCACGATGTGGATCTTCATAGATCATATGCGAAACTGACACCAGCAGGAAAAAATGTTCAGAAAGTACTGGAGAATCTTAGGGAAAGTTTATTTCCAACAACGGACGCTAAAAGGAGGATGATGATGATTACACGAAATATATTTCCAACGTTATTACCAATCAAATGTAGAATGCTCACTCCGACAATATCTTTTTTCCAACTGCGAAGTCGGCAGTTCTAAGAAAGGCGGAAATTTCATATTTAGATCAGAGTCGAATAGGTTAACAGCATTTGTAAGGAATAAAGCAACCCGAAGAGACAGTGGTTAAAGTGAGATAAATAGCGTTCCAAATAAAATTTAAAATACTGTTATCTTGATAAAGGGAGTTATGGTGAAAGGGGGAAAGAAAATGAAATTATTTCCTTTTGGGGTCACATTACGTCATATTCCTACTACTGAAATTTTGAAAAAAAAACTAGAAGGAAAGAAAATAGAAAGAAAGAATGAAAAAAGAAAGTAGACTAAACAGTGTTTATTACTAATGCATACACTTCATACATGTATGTTTATATTGTTTTCCTTTGCAATGAATTCTAGTGCATTCTGGACGATATTTTTCCTTTTTCTTATGCCTTGTTCATTTAATTTTGTTTCGGGTGCTTTAACAGAGATTAACTTCAAAAATCAATCGGAAAGAAATAGTCTTATTACAGAAATAAGTATTGACTAATGTTGCCGAATGGTGTCAAAAATTGTATAAACAACGTTGCAGGTTTTGAAGTGAGTGAGTTCTTTTTCTTGTTCGAACATAGAGATTGTTAATATGTCAGTTTCAAGCCCTGCTGATTCGACTGGGGGCGACTGTTTGGCGTATGGCGCCCATTCGACTACAACTACAATACAGCACAATCAGCAATAATTAATTTCCGCGAAAAATATCGAAATTTTGGAAATATGCTACGGGGTCCAAAGGGCAAAGGAGTATTTTGACTGCGACTGGCGACAAAGATCATGTGTGATTAAAGGATCGTTTTTTTCTCTTTGTTTTTGTAAGATGGTATTTTGCTCTTAGACAATGACGAGGGCAGACGACAGAATTGACTTCCAGCCATTCTTTTCCAAGTCACCTTCGACGGACGTTTGCTGTAAACATATTTCTAGAAAAATGACCTCCATAGGTTTTTTCCCCTTTTTTTCTGCCCCTTTTTTTACTTTCGAAATACTAGAAAAAAAATGCAAATACACACACATACACACGCACATTCACATATATGTGTGAGGGTGTGTTTACGTATATGTGTCTATAAATTGCGTTGTATTATTTTAAAACTCATTTGAAATGATCGCCTGTTTTTACACACTGAATATATCATTTGGCCTAGACAACGTGAATAGGATAAACAATTTTTCAAAGATGGGACTGCTACAGGAATCGAATCTGCGACCAATCAGGTCGCCACTTCAATGAAGCGATTCTTGCAGCATTTTCTTCAATTTTTTTGTATTCTATTCACATTGTCTGGGCCAAATGATACATTCACTGTGTAATAACAGAAGATGATTTCAAGAAGAATTTTGATATAATATAACATAATTTATAATCATTCTGTCGGATCATATATATTTATTGTGTATATATATATATATATATATATATATATATATATATATATATATATATATGTATATATATAATAAAACTGAAATAAGTAACCATTAAATCCGGGAAGTGTTTGTCTCTATGGGAAAATGATTATGTAGTATTTTGGTTGTGATAAATTTTCCATTCAGCGAGAGTGCTTGATGATTAATAGTAACGACTGAGTTTTAAGATAGATTTTGTCAGAGCAAATATTGTAATAATCTTTTTTAAAACACAAGAAAAAGATCTCAGTACGGTATTTCGATGTTTAAAACATCTTTTGAGGAAAATCAATTCCGGAAATATCGAGATCTCTTCCTATACATATATATATATATATATATATATATATATATATATATATATATATATATATAAGAGAGAGAGAGAGAGATTAAATCAGTGAATCTGAACGTGGGTGCTCTGTTACCACGATGCAACAGGGCTTTGTTTGATATAGACTTATATATATATATATATATATATATATATATATATATATATATATTTAAAACCTCTACATCAAACAGAATAACTATATACTGAGACACAACAACAAATTATTAATAAAACTTGAACATCAACTTTGAATAAACTTCCCAGATTTAATCGGTTATGTTAGAAAGAGTAATGGAGGTCCAACCTCCTACCCACTCCTGTTGGGTACTCCCTTGGTTATTAGAAATGAATCAGTTAAGACTTAAAAAGCCCCAGTCTTAGAAACACAATGCTTTTTGGTCGAAACAAATTGCCACTCAATATATTCAAATCGACCCCTCTCTTGTTGGGCGTGCAGCCCACGTTCAGAATCACTGATGTAATCTCTCTCTCTCTCTCTCTCTCCATATAATGAATTACCGATCTTTATATATTTATTCATTTATATCTACATATAATTAACGATATTTTCAATTTGTAAAAATATGAAAAGAAGGAAATAGAAAACAGCTTTTATCTGTTGTTGATGTTTAATCATAATGCTCAATATTCAACACATTGAATAGAGCTCTTGTAATTCTTATATATATATATATATATATATATATATATATATATATATATATATATGAATCATGAATTGCATTATGCTGTATAGAAACTCATTTTGCAATGATCTCACGTCGTTTCACGGTTGATATATCATTCAATTTATACAACGTAAACAGATTAAACAATTAAAGAAAATTGTGCTGTTGTTGCTGGAATCAGTGTAAAGGCTGCTTCAACGTAGCGATGCATTTACCATTGTGCTGAACAGCCCGCCGGAAATGCAAAGGCCAAATAACCGCTTTAAACTAAAACATATATATATGAATGAGTGAAACTTGAAAAATGTATAAAAATTGAGCAGTAAATAGCAAACCATACCTGGCAAAACTGATTTCTTTCCGTATCTGGCCTGCACGCCCACTTTATCAGCAAATCAAGGCTTGCACCTCTCCAATAATATCATTCGATTTGCTAATGATACTATACTATATATTCTTAATTGCATTGTGCTTTTCATAAATGATTTTCCTATAGACTCCATAATAACAAATAACTAATTTATCAGGTGCAAAAGCTGTGAGGTGATTGTATTGTTGTTACTAAAATTCAACCGATGAAAATATTACAAAAAACTTCGGAAGAGACCCCAAGTCCATACATTAGTATTATTCAAATGTATTCAATATCTCTGTATGTCACTTTGTCTGTCCACTGTTGACTTTTCATTTCAATCTAAAATATCATTATAGTAAAAAGATATCCTCAGGTTTCTCTTTCAGTGGTACGTACTTCGTTTTGTCACCGAATAACAAAGATTTTTTTTAAATTTTATTTCAATCTATTTTCATGATAGATATGAAATTACGTCATCAGCGTTCACAAGCAAAGGGTTATAGATGAAAATTGTTTTTTTAGGCACATAATTTATAGATTCCCTTCTAACAGTCTCTATTTCAGTGCCCCCACCTCTATCCATAGCCCTCCATCAGTGGTCCTCCTTTATCCGCAGTTTACATTTCAGATATCCCCCCTTATCCGCAGCTTCCATTCCCATGGTGCGTGGACGTTATTACAATTCTGTTCTTATTTTCCAAAAATTCTGTTTCTCCACGGGTATTAACAGATGAATACAGTCAGCAAAAGAAGTTTGTCAATTATCAGAGACATGGTTCTTTTCGCCTCTTGATACATGGTTATATTTCACGGTTAACCCATAATCCTCGGCCTCCAAGGGTTCCAACTTTCAAAACCTGCCCCTAGGCTCCACTGGGTGAGAAAGCCTTATCCAGGAGGGAGCAAAATCCCTATTTTGCAGCACCCCCCCCCACCTCTGCGGACGCCCATTAATCGAAGTGGGGGAAAAAATGAAGAAATCAAACAAAGAAAAGGTTTGCAAGCTTTTGGCACAACGAGCTCAACATTCAAAAACAAAAGATTCAGATTAATTTTGAAAAGAGGGGTGGGGGCTACAACCAATGTGCCCCCCCCCAATAGTTACCAGTAGAGCTAGGTGGAGGGGTGAACAATTGAGGGTGGATCCATGAACGATTAACTCCCTTGCATCGTAGTTATATGTTTACACCACATGATACCTCCCAAAGTTCTTAATGAATTCCAATGTCATCTTGACTTTCGTTGGGCAGTGATCACTAAAAAAAGTCCTGATTTTCATAAAAGGAACAAGCAGGAATGCTGCCAGACAGAAAATAAGGGACCAGTTTAGCATATTCTCACTTTGAAAATTGAAGTTCCCACCAAAAACTTCGTAGGGAGTGAATTTCATTTTTGATAAACAAAAAAAAATGAATTTTTCTGGACATTTTTTTCCGGAGCATAAGGAATGTAAAAATTTCCAGCTCTCTGTGGGTCCACTGGTGCAACACACACACACACACACACACACACACACACACACACACACACACACACACACACACACATACATATATATATATATATATATATATATATATATAATGTTTATGCGTGTGTGTGTGTGCGAGGAAGAGCTGATCAGTTGTGCACACAGCTAAGAAAAACGATAAACCTCTAAAAATCTAGCGGAAGAAAAGATATTCGCTAACTTTTATGAAATGAATTCAGCTTCGATTTATTTATTTCTCTCTGAACTCCTCAAAAACTGACCCAGAGAGCTGGAATTTTAATATATTGTAGCCTAGACATAGAGCTTTATATAAACTGTATATTGAATGTAGACTAATGCTTAATTTCATTTATTCATTTGATCATTTGTGCACACCTTGATCATCATCTGACATTGACTTATTGGAAAACTCTGTGTCTAAGCTACAACATAGTAAATTTCTATTTTTGTGAGATTTAGAGAAAATAAACGAACTGAAGCTGAATTCATATAATAAAAGTTAGCGATTAAAGATTATCTTAGCTACCGATAAATTTTTACTAGTTTATCAGTTCAGCATTTTCGTTAGCGATGTCCACCATTTTAGCCAGCCTAACCAACTTGACTACTGAAGAAACATACGTGAACAGTTTTGGAGAGAGTTTTGGTTGACGCTTTTTAATATTTTTCTTAAAAATATAGCGGGGCGTCATAGTCAAACTTGGTGGTGCCACATAAATAATGAAATGATAATTTTAATGAGACTGATATCACTGGCAGAAATAGTACTGCCCTTCCTTTCGCTTATACTAATAATACTTGTACAACTAATTATAAGCGTTGTTCTTATTCACCTTTTGACTCATGTCGTCGAGATACGAACGCAGCTTGGACACGGATAAATTGTTAATTATTTTTGCCCACGTCATCTTCGCGGGCAGGTCGTTTATTGTAAAACATTAATTACTTCTTCGCACAGAGCATTTCTTCATTATCCGCGAATGAATTTGCCAAGTCTGAGATTTCGACCCGACGCGAATTGCAAAGGGCGGAATTCCTAATTTAAGAAGACGGAATATGAGACAAAGAACTCATCAGAGGAAATTCTGTTTCTTGTGCCTGTCAAAGAATGCGTGCATCGCTTTCGTGTGTATGGGAGAGAGAGAGAGAGAGAGAAACAGAAAAAGAGAGACAGATACGACAGGAAAAGTAGATGATAGCGTGTCGTTGTATGCGCCGACGTCTCTGTAAACGTGAAATTGCTTTTAAATTTTTAAACACGCATGCGCGTGTGAACGTCTGCTTGCGTGAATGCCTCTCTGCATGTATCTATTTGTACGCCCATCTAATACGTGTATGTGCACATCGTATTGTATGCGCAGCCATTTTATGAGTGTTGGTATGTGTATATACCTGTCAAATTTTCAATGTCAAGAATGAGTGAGGATCGTGCGACCCTTCTTTCCTCCCTCACTCAAAAAATTCCGAGCGTATCAAAGGAGATTTAGAGGGTACCTTCTATCATCATCATCATCATCATCATCATCATCAGTCTTTTAACGTCAGGATTCGCCACACTTCTCTATCATGGGCGTCTCGGAGCTAGTACTTTCTAAATTTGTCTAGCTCGTCTCTCCATCTAATATTCTGCCGGCCTCGGTTGTGCATATGATCTCAGAGAGGGGGATCCATGTCATGAGTCGGGATATGGGAGTCAGAAAATTTTGAAAATGATTAATCCAAGATAGGCTGAAACTGGGTTTCGGTGCATATCAGCCGCTAGAAGCGTTGTTCAGAAGTCTTATTTAAGACATGTTTCTTTCGAGATAAGATTTTATCAGGAATCTAAACCAATTTAAATAAGTCAAATCAATCTAACATGTTTTTATGAAAGGCGTGAGAATCTTTGTGTGTGTGTGTGTGTGTCAGCGTGAGAACGAATCAAAGGACTTGGAACGTATGTGTGGATGTGTACGCTAGTGTTTCAATGAAAGAGTACGAGAGAGAGAGAGAGAGTAAGTGTATGCATGTGTGTGCAAGTGTGTGTGGACCAGTGAGTGCAGGAAAAGTAAAAAGAAAGAAAAAGAAAATTTGGGTGTGACCACACCTTAAATAAGGAACTACACGGGGATGCACAAATATCAGTTAATGAGTGTATGCCCTTCATTATGGGACAACATATCTGTGGGTGCTAGCCAAGTCATTTTAACAAGTGTGTGTGTTATTGACAGCCTTGGGCTATTGAATGTACAATAATGCAAATGCATCAGTGATGATCCTACTGCGGAATGCAGGGTAAATCAAGTTGAAAGGAATTGTCAATGGTCAGGAGTGATGGTCAGTATTTCTAATAGAATAGGGCTGTTGTCAGGAAGAGTGATTGCGCATGTATTCGGCCTAAAATTTAACCAATTCTTCGATAGCCTTTGGCCTACCCTTCTACAAAATGGAAATTAATTGTGAACTTTTTGAGATGTCGTCCTGACAATTATGAACGTATAGATGAATGTAACTGGAAAAAAAACCCCGAAAAAATACATCTCAATCAGACAGAAATTCCCGGATCCAATCCCAAATTTCTTATCACTTTCTCACCCTATTGTCCACCCTTGCGAGAGAATTAATTGAAATTCAGACAAAATAGTGTTATATCGAAAGATAGATGAAAAACATTGAGAAAGAACATTAGAAAGCGGTCGTAATGGAGACGGAGCAATTAGTTGTTGTTTGGGACCGTTAACTTCGAGATAACTGATTTATTTTACACAAACAATGGAAATTTGAAAAAACGTTATATATTTTCGGTAAGTGGCTGCCCAAGATTCTGTAGAACAATTTTCATTCTAATCGGTTCTGTAGTTCGAAAGATCAATATTAATTGCATGTTGATATTATTATAAAATTGTAAACTAACAATCATTTCGACCGTAACTCTACATTTCTTCAATTCCCGGGGTTTTGTCATCATTAGAGCCAAATTTCAGCAACATATGTCAAAATTTGAAAAAAGTTCTCAATTGTGAGCAAAAACAACATTTGCTTGTAAAATGTGGAAAAAAAATCGGATCAGCCATAACTCACCACCCCCAAGATAAAATCTTTGAAACCTATGTACAACATTTCAATAGAATATATTAAGGAACAAGCTTGGCTGCTAAGGTCGAACTCCCTAGCTTCATTAAAATCTAAAAGGTAAACAAAACAGAATTCATTTCTCCATTCAGTATCATCCAAATACTATCTGCCCCATTTCAACTCATTTATTGATCATTCCTGTAAATGGGATTTGCAAACTTTAGTAAAACAAGTCCGTCTTTTGATTTAGAAGAGTGAGTGAATTCATCATCGATTTTTACGTACAAGTCATTGTGTCACTGTTATTCGTGCATGACGTCAATAGTTTTAGGTTTGGTCATTGTCATCCCTCATTGTTGTTACAAATGGAAATAAAGTCAAAGCTCAATAGCGATAGTTTGACAATAACGAACTCAATTGAGGAAGAAGACACAAGTACGACGACGGCGACAGACACCCATAGCGAATGATAGTCCCCGGGTTTTTTCCGCCGGGGACAAGAAGAGATAGAAAGAAAACATGGCAATATAAACAAGAAAAGCGATGTTGCTTATCAACAGTTGAAGTAAACCTATTATTTTCAAATAACGACTGACTCTTCAGATCCGTTCGGATTTCATTTTGATTAAAAATTTGATAAGGTGAAGAAAGTTCTGAATTTCACGAGAGCACATTTGAGTATATTTTCGACAGAGACTTAAAGTATAAACCCACCCCCAAAACAAATGCTCTTAAAACCAGACGAATTCTAAATTAAGCAATTTTTTCCTAGCTTCTACGTTTTTAGCATTTTATATATATATATATATATATATATATATATATATATATATATATATATATATATATATGTATATGTAACTTTTACGTATTATTATGGTAATTTCGATGACACTTAGAAGCATTATATATCTATTCATTTATTCATTAGATAAGTACTCTGAGGTTTGTTTTTGAATTCTTGACGGTCCGACATTATTATCTACAGAATAGGCAGACGTCTCCGGAACATTAACAATATACATATATAAGCAAGTAAATAAATAAAGTTGACGGCAACGAGCAACTAATTTAACAGTCGGGTTGGATTGACTATCGTTTAGGCTTTTGCTTCAAGCCAAACATTATCAGACGCTGTAAACGTGAATGGAAATACAAATCGAACAATTTGTATCTTTCTGAGTTCGTTTTTTTTTTTTTTACACACTTTAACTGGGAAAGCCGATCGGTTGAAGGACTAAAACTGTTTTTTTTTTTTTTAGTTGTTGAAAACTGAAACTGTCAACCAAAACTGTCACCTAAACTGTCAACATAGGTTTTTTCTCAGTTTTTAGGTTGGTATGGTTAGCTGGCTAACTATCGGTGTATGTAAGTGATGTGCGTGTAGGTTTAACTTCAGGAGAAATGGGGTTAGATATTTCAACGTATTATGCATAAGAAAGACATGTTTTTAAAGCCCCCCTCCTCTAAAAAGATTTGAAGGAGGGGGTTATTTGCAATGTATGTTCATGATTAAATTATCTTTTACTTTTTGTCCGGGGCATTCCCGCTTCTTTTTTTTATTTTTTTATATTTTTTATTCTGACTTTTCTAATGATCACTGCCCAACAAAAAGACCAGAAAACTTACTTGTTCCCAGAACAAACTTTTTTAATTGATCACCCCAAACACAGCATGCTGCTATACAAAAAGGAACGTTGTTCATGTGACAGTCTCTATTGAATGACTAACCAGACCTGTTTCTTAGTTGATGTTTTTTTGTTTTGTTTTGTTTTTTTCAATGTTGATTTCTTCTTAAATGATACTTTGAATGACAATTATGGGATTGTTCCAGATAAAATGTCCTTTTTACATCTCAGAGCAGTGGTTCTGAACTTGGGGCGGGGGTTCTCCCGAATGCAGTAATGTAGGTAGTCCAAGGAGCTGGATACAGCTATTAGGCAAAGATGATGGTTGTGGTGAGTGTTAGGGGCTCAAGGATAGTAGGGATGTTCACGTTTACTGGTTACTAAAATAAGAGAAATTCGCAGTACCTGTACTTATATTCCGTTGTCTATTCGCGTGAAAGTAATATTATTGTCGAGACTGAACTGGAAGATTCCACTCCAGCCAAGAATTAAAAGGCCCATTCAATTGTGGACAGTCCGATCAAGCCGTGTATCCGTGATAGTACCAAACTTATTCTTGGTGATGATTCAGTTGAAAAATTAAAGCAAATACAACTCTTTAGCTGCACCATCAATTCACGGATTCAAGACATGGCTCACAATATTGAAGATCAATTGATTGCAAAGATAAAACGATCGAAGTATTTTGCTATCCAAGCAGACGAGACAACTGACATTGCAAACCTTTCTCAAATTCTCATTTATGTAAGATTTATTGATGGTCAAGATATCAAAGATGATTTTCTGCTAGGTCGCTCATCGACCGAATCAGCGAGAGAAAAAGATGTGATGAAGCCAATTTCAATTTTCTTTGATAAAGAAAGGCTTTCTTGGGAGAATGTAATCGGGGCGTGTACAGACGGCGCCCCAGCAATGTTGGTTTTTGGATCTAGATTCTGGTGGCTTGTCAAACATTAGAGTCCTACAAAGGTTGGAGTTTACTGCATGATCCACTAAAAGGCCTTCGCCTCAAAGACTTTACCGGCAACTTATCTAGAGTCATCATAAAAACCGTCAACTCTATCAAAGGATCAGCTCTGAATTCAAGGCTTTTCGTGATTTATGTGAAAACATGAATGATGATTATCAACCTCTGTTGTTTCATACTAAAGTTGGCTGGTTATCAAAGAGAAACATGCTTTCTTTGTTTTATGCACTTTGATGAAGAGTTCGAGATATTTTGAGCTACTCACCACGATGAGCTCGCCATATCTTCAAGCTCATTCTGCCTACCTCGCCTACTTATTCGAAAACCTAAAAGAGCTGAACTAAAAACTACCAACAAGAACCAATATGATCAATCAAAGAGACTGAGTAAGAATAGTTATTGCAATACAACAACCCCGGAAGAGGTGCATAAAAAATGGGAATTTATTGCAATTCCATCTGCTTAATAAAGTTATTAGAGATGATAAATAACATCTTCCAGGTCCTAAAAGGCTGAAATTTCAGAACTCTTGTTGATTAATTTCAGTGCTATTTTCCAGATGTGTAATGTTCCTTTCGAACTGCAGAAGGAAATATTGAAACTCAAATTCACCTATTAAGTGAAAGGTGAGTTTCAAGTCCTCAGTCTGGATTGGTTTTTGGTCAAAACGCGTCCCAATAATCCAGGATTTCTTTGTGTGTCAAATATGTACACTTCAACATGTCTCCGTGAGATAGGTTTTTTTTTTTCTTCGCCTCTATCAATCAAGGTGAAGGCTCAAAATAAACTTCAAGTTGAGAATGATTCAATATGTGCTCTCTCACTAATATGCTCACGAATCGGGGAACTAGTAGCAAAAAGCGAGAATGATAGCAGGATCTTTTTTCTTATAATGAATTGGAATTTCAAATGATATGTTCCTTATAATTTTTGCTCAAATTCTTTGAGTAACAATAGCGACTGAACAATTATAACATGAACTGATTCTTGTTATAAAGATGTCTAATCATATGCAAAATAAAGTAATTATTCGAAATCATTCTTTGCTGTAGCTTACTTGAATGGAAGTGGGTGCAATTAACCTTATTTACAAAGGTGGGTAATGACTCAAAGAGGTTGGGAACTACTTTCGTAGAGAATAATGCTAGAAGTTAAAGATTTTCATATATAATTGTATTTTTATGCAGATTCAATCCAAGTGGAGATATAATTCATTATTATCGAAGGTTTTTGAGCGCTTACCGGCAACGGACTCAAAAAGTTTGATTAATTCTCAAATACAAATTCAAATTAGGACATAACTAAGGTATATCAGTTCAAAAGGGGCATCAGGTTTCATGGAAATCTTATGGAGGTTCTAACTTGAAAAAATGAGACGTTGTTCTTCATTTATGATGTCGTTAATAGCAACCATCAAAATCGTGATAATAGTCGAAACGTCATCTAACTATTATCTAATTTATTTTCGTACTGTAGGAACATTCGACGGGAAAAACATGATTCACCCCCCTTCTCTCTCTCTCTCAATTTTATTCCGAAATCACATTGAAATGATCAGAGACGCACGTCCCCTCATAATGAAGCCACTTTGTATGGTCACACAATTCAAAATTGTCCAGCTAGTTATATTGTAAATCGAGCCCCCTGCGTATGAAGAACTGCTGGCTTACCCAAACGTCTTCAAACTTGACATCGACCAACATATCTGGCGTGGTAAATATCAACTCCGTTCAAGGGCCAGTTGTCGAGTTATCTTGGTGCGCACATACACACACACACTCACACACACATACACACACAGAAATTATAGTGAGAGGCTGCCCAAGTAACTGATAATGTTAATTAAACATTAATTACTACAGCACATACTGTTTAGCGTTGGTTCAATAGGTTTAGTTCTCAGAATATGGATATCAAACCTATTCTAAATGATGAAAAATTGCTAATAGCGGCCACTGATCCACGAACAACGGCACGGTCCCTTTATGGGGACTTCAAGTCTTCAACAACGACAATATCACGTCATCTCGAGGCAAAATTCAATCAGTGTAGTAATAGTCAACAAGCTTGTGATGCTGACGATTTCTGCTTTGATACGTTTAATCCACACTGTGAGTTCCACTTCTATGTCGCTGTATTTAACTCAGCTGAACTTGGTAGATATAATGTACAGCTCAATTCGGGATTATTGGCACCTTTAAATTTATTGTATAATCCGTACAATATCTTCAGAAATGGATGTACTTATTTCAAAGGAGAAACCGAAATTATGACCTGGACTGTACTGTTGGCACCCTTCCTTTAAATCTAATTACACCTCCCTCCTTTGGCAACAATGACTGCCCCTAACGTTTCTTGCAGCCACCTACAAGCTTCTTGCACTTGTCAGTTGCAATCTCTCTATCTCTCTCTCTCTCTCTCTCTCTCTCTCCTTTTGCAATTCGCTCAAGCATTCCTGGAGTACATTGAAAGTATTCACAACATGACACCAGATTTCTGTTTTCTCCGAAGATTTTCAACTGGGCAGAGATTAGGACCTATTGCTGGTCAGTTTTAAAAAGTTCTTTTCCCATTTTCCAACCATTGTTGCGTGCTTTCAGGCCTGTGTTTCAGCTTTTCATAGTGCTGGAACACCAATGATCTTTGAACCAAACCTGATTTTCTCACATTTTGCATAAAATCCCGTGGTAATCCTTTGATTTCACGATTCCTTTGATACAGTCAAGGCCTCCAATCCCACAGGCTACAAAGCAGCCCAATAACATTATTAGTTTGATACAAGGCCACAAAATCCCTATGGATTTCACGAAATCACAATATCACTATTACACATATCTATCTATCTATCTATCTATCTATCTATATATATATATATATATATATATATATATATATATATATATATATATATATATCAGAATCATATACGCAGCCCTAGATTTACTATAAAGCAAAATAAGAACATGTTCAGGGTGTTGAGCGAAGTAGAGCCATCACAGAATTATTCCCTGGGTTGGGTCTATCATGGTTCAAATTTTGTATCTTTTGTACAGTGTATCTTTTTATTTTCATTTTCCCCAATTAACGATTTCTTTAGGAGATAGAAATGAAAGCGTACGCCTTGTGTTTGCAAGAGCAGGTTTTGTTCACAATATATTATGTTGATCGTTTTGTAATGAGCCACTCTAAGTTTATTGGTATCCAATTCTCATTTAGTAATACTGAAAGGCTGTCCCCTTTACTGGATTTAGAGACGTCTTTGTATTCTCATTCCAATGTCACATTGTTTTATGCAATGAAATACTGGTGCCATTGTGTTAACTGCAAAAAAATCTTTCTGTAAATTTTGTTTCATTTTGCAAAATTTATTTTACGATTCAGTATTTTTGTTTTTAAATACATATAAATGGGGGCACGATTTTCAGTGCCTGAAGGGTTTCGGTCCAGTCCTGTACATACATAGAGCCAGCCTGCCAAATTGCAAACTGAAAAGGCCTATCACATAAATATGGGGACATCATGATTGTTTCAGAGCTTGGGGCCATTAAATGTCTTGATCTAGCCCTGTATACACGTCGTCTTTTTCTCCATAAAAAAATTACCTTCTTCACGTATTTGAATATAATAGAGACAGGTACACAGGTGAAAGTGGTTTATTTGTCACGAAGATTCTGTACATAAGGAGAAGTGCATAATATTTATAAAATACATTTTAACAAAAACCGGAAATGACGTTTTATTATCTTCTTAGCGGAATTAAGTATATCCGTCGTTTTTTTCCTTTCATATAAAATAATTTGACTTCCTTTGATACTTTTCTGTGTCATCGGTGTACGTCCTTGATATACGTATGTTTCCTCTTTTCGAAGGATAAATCTTTTTTTTTTCTCAAAGTGTTCTGTTCATGTTTTGATAGATATTTTCCTCTGCAGGTGAAAAAAAGGAACAGACAGGTGTTCCACGTTGTGTTCAATCTTCTTATCAGCATCTGTAAGAGAGAAAGAAGAAAAACAGTCAAGGTTTGTCAGCCAGTAGGAACCGTCACGTGAACATCGCCTTTTAGCAGTGCGCCGTGTTGAGGGTGATCAATAAATAAATCGAACGAAGGGATGATCAATAGATAAGTCACTTCTCTCAACTTTTGCTGGACAGTGATCACTAAAAAAATCCGATCTTTCTATGGGGTCTTGGTCAGAATTTGACTGCAGGAGACTTTATCAACTTTAAGGGACAGAATTTGATTTTGGGACCATCGGCACCTTTATGGGGCCCTTAGCTGAATTTGATTTGGGCTCTCCCACTACCTTTATGGGACCATAAGTAGACTTCGATGCAGAGACCTACACCGTTTTTATCGGATCCTAAGCAGAATTTGATTTGAGGGATCCGACCGATTTTTGTGGGGCGTTTTAAGTGTCCTTGTGGGTCATCAGGTGGCCACGGGTCCCTGAGCAGCCGCTTAGCTCACATGCAACAGGCCAGTTCTGTATCTGTCTCTTAGAAATCGTCAACCAAAGCTAGGTTTCTTCAATTTTCAAGTTGGTCTGGCAGATTTGAGGCATCATCGCTTGGGAAAGGAGGGTCTGTTGGCCACGGGGCCTTGAACAGCCAATTAGTTTGCTTATGCCTCGGGTCGGTCCTGGTTTTTATCATCCATAAATTTCAGTTGATAAAAAAGCTAACTGATCCAATGGATCTTAATTAGACAAAACCATGGCAATAGCTGATTGGTTAGAAAATGTAACTTGGGGCAAGGGGTGATGACGTTTCATCTAACAGCACCTGTGGCACCCTGTATGTTACAGCCAAAAATAGAGACCGGTCCACGGGCCCATTGCATCCCATCAGCTGCCTCAGCATTCCTCAACGGGACCAGAATTAATATCAGTAGCAGCAGTAGCAACAGCTATTATAAGTCCACTGCTGGACAAAGGCCTTTCTCATCTCCTCCCATGACGATTGCGATTGCACTGACCCCTGCCATGTCTTATCGGCAAACCTTTCTATCTCATTGCTCCATCTTGTATCTATTCCCTATTCGTTCACTGTCCGATGGACACCAATCACTTAGATTTTTTGCTCCATCTGTTATCATCCCTTCTTACCAAGTGTCCTGCGCATCTCCGTTTTTGTTGCTGAATTATTTGTATAACATCGTTCATGTTAGTATTTCCCCTTTATCCATGTTGATCTTCATTTACGAAATCTAGTTTTATTATCTTTCATGCTGATGTTCTTCAAATATTCGGGTTTTCTTACGAGTGAAACCCAGTACGCCCCCCTGCCCCAGTTATAATCAGCGGCCACAACTGTGAAATGGGGCAAGTATTTAGAAGAAAATCCCATTGGTCCTAAAAAAAATAAGGATATACAACCAATACACCCTCCCAATAGTCACCTATGGAGCAGGAATATGGAACCCAACCGAAAGATTGATCCCCAAAACTGAGAGCCATGCAACGAGCACAAGAGAAAATCATACTCGATATCACCTGGAGAGATCGCAAGACAGAACAATATATTAGAGAAAAAACAAGAGTCAGAGATATCATAAAAAATTGTTATAAAACTCGAATGGCAATGGGCTGGCCATGTCACAAGAATGGCAAACAACTGCTGTATATCAGGATTCACAACAAGGATTCCCGGAGATTATTTGCGAAACTGCAGCCTGCAAAATGTAATACGGCGTGACGAACTAAACAAGTTCATAAAGTATTAGCTCCGCGACGCTCATGATAGATAGGTCTAGGGAATCCTGGAGAAGGTCAATGTGCCATGACTGACTCCAAAGGGCTGATGACGATGACGACAAGTCTACTTTGATTAGTGCGGTTAATTTGTTCCAAAATTCTCACTACATCAAAACTTGAACGAATCGAAAGCGTACCATTCACTGTATCCTTGGGCTATTTTGAACACAGTGAATCTTTTGCAGAAATGCGAAATCAATACGCGATTTTTTTAAAATTAAGTCATAGACATTGAAAAAAATATTTTTTAATTGTTTAATTAGGCATCTGCATTTTAGAACATAATAATCGACTTCTCTATAAATTACAGGCATGCAGCAAAAACGAAAAAAATCTTCTTTTTTGATCGTAACATAACAAAATATATCATTATAATTTGGATTCATCAACAAGTAATCAAACCAAAAATAAAAAAGAATACTTGAAATTTATAAAGAATGAGACATGCTGCTTATATTAGTTGAAAACATAATAATTTAGTGTTCTTTTTTAATGATATTTATTTGCTAGAAATTTAAAAATACTGTACTTTTGCCTGGTTCAAAAGCTTAATTCAGTCGACGGTTTGGTAAATTATTTCAGTCTACAGTTTAAAAAGAAAACACTTTTCAAACATTAAAAACAATTAAGTAAAATCTGATCTGGCATTTTTCAATTACATTGGAGTCATAGTTTTTCGCGCTGTATTGGGCCAAGAATTCTTACGTAAAAAAATAGAATTAATCAAAGACATTTTCCGGACAAACTTTATAAATATTGAAATAACAAGATGGCTTAAGGCGGCTTGATGGGTGATAGAGATACATATTTTCTAACAACAAGAGTGGCCTGGCCAGTGTTCGGGCCAACGCAAAAGCCAGGATGTCAAATACTGATTTTATAAGTAAGTTAAGCTAAGCTGAAATCCCCATTTAGAAGATCGGCACAAACTCTCTTTCTATTCGCATTTATCATCATTTGACCGAATTTTAGTTGCTCTCCGCGATCGCTCTGACCGTCAGTCCTTGGCAGTGAAAAAGCAACGCAGAAAATTGAGACGAAAGAAAATACTAGTGAAAAAATGATATTGTTTGACAATGTTTCGTCTAATAACAGGAACCATGAGTATAACGATGTATCCACCATCCTTACGTCCATATCTGTCCATGTAATTCCCTCAATTACTGAGGAAGAGGAGCATAATGGTACGTTCGGTTGACCCGAAGATACAAAAGTTTAGCATAACTAGTTGTGGCAGTAGCAACAACAGGAGAAGGAGGATGAGGAAGCAGAAGATGGGGAAAGTTCACCCAAAGGTCTGAACCAAGTTTCATATCAATCCAACATGATCCGGTTGAAACATTGATATTTAACATATTAGGGACTAACTGACCGAAAAGTATCTTATAGAGATGCTTTGGATGCATTAAAAAAAATTAAACAGGATGATATTCATCATCAACCCACCAGCAGTATCTTAGCATCCATCATTGGGCATAGAGCTCTTTCTGGTGGGCGTCGCGTTGCCAGTATTTTCTGAATTTGTTTTGTTCGTCATGCCATCTTTTCTGTCAGCCACAGTTTCGCATATGATCTCAAATTTAAGATTGGAACACTGCAATCATGAAGCTGTTACCTGAAAAAATATATTTCTACAACTGATACTACTAGTTCACAAAAAAAACAATAACAAATATGGCACCGAACGATCGGGGGAGAATGAAAGATGAGTTCAAAGGCTAGATTTGATCTTTTGCCAGCCATGGGAGCTCTATTAGCTCGGTCGGTAGAGCAGTTGCTTCTCTCGGTAAAACAGACCCAAGTTCTTCTGCCACTGGCGTAGACTGACGGTCAAAGCAGTTGCAATGAAAAGCTGGAATTGAGATCAAAGAAAATCACCATCAGCCTTTTAGCGTTCGTCATCAGGAATAGATTTTCCCCAAGATTGGTTGAAACTTTCTTTCGTGGCCGTCACAGGGCCGTTACTTTCTGAATTATGGCTTGTTATTACATTTCATTTTTCGCCAGCTACGATTTCGCATATGATCTCTGGGGAAATACTGCAGCTGTCTTGCAACATGACCAGCCCATTGCCATTTGAGTTTTCAAATGGATTCTATGATGTCTCTGACTCCTGTTTTCTCCCTAATATGTCTTGCAATATTCCACGTGATGCCGAACACGAATCTCTTCTGCGCACGTTGCACGGTTCTTTAATTGAGAGAAAATCTTTTGGTTTATATTTCACGTTTCAGCCCCGCAGGTGACTATCGGGAGGATACCTTTCTTGTTAGAACTAATGGGGTCTTCTTGCTCTTGAAGGTTGAGCTGGCTCTACCAAAAGCTGACCAACCTAGAACGATTCTTCACCTGATTTCTCTTCCAAAAACTGGTAATGGTCGACTATGCTTCTACTAATAAAAAAAATCAGGATGATATCCCTACGGCAGTGAAACAACGAAAATAATCCAAAGTTTATATCTGACAATTCGAGAAGAAATAAGATTGAATTTAACACAGTAATCATTTTTTACGTTCGGTTAGACAAAAAGAGAGAAAAAGGTTGAAACGTACGGAATGAATAGTGTTTTTATTTTATTTCATTTCGTTTCATTTTTGTTTCAATTGATAAAAACCATCAGCCAAAACTGTCAGAGGTTTCTGTAGTTTTTAAGTTGGTTTGGCTGGCTGGCTCTGTATGTATACATTTAGGTGTCAGGTGGATAAGCTACGCCAACAAAGCTCGAGGACTGAAATGTTCAATATTTATTCCTTATTATGCCAAAAAAAACAATTTCGTTTGTTTTGGTTTTTTTACACACAGACCCCCACCCAAGAAATTTCTCAGTGGAGATTCAATTTGCAATGTGAGTTCATGCTAAATTTGTCTCTTGGTTTTGTCTGGCAGCATTCATGCTTGTTTTTTGATAACTCAGACATTTTCCAGTGATCACTGCCCAACAAACGACGTGAGAATTGACTTATAGAACCCCCTTTTTCATTTTCTAATTGATCATCCCCAACGTTTGTTACACGACGGTTTCTATTGAGTGACTAACTAAACCTGTTTTTTTTTCTAATCTTCACTCAGCATTTGTATATTTCCCTTTGTTGGGGAGGTGCAGAGTGGTTTGACGGTAGTTGCACAGAAAACGGAATCGGCGAACTGGGTTCATGTTTTGACCAAAGCTGCCTGCGTTCATTTTGCACTAATTCCCTTGGAAGATTCATGAATTCATTTCTCCTCCAATAGCTATTAATAGGACAGTTAGGTCCACTCAGCTCTGTAAGGTAAACCATCTAAAAGAAACTTATTCTGGCAAAAAAACCCAATTGAAAAATCGGGGGCGTCAGGCACCAGTGTTGCCAAATCCAAAAATATTTTTGCTCTTGTTTGACTGTTAATAAGTGTTGAATATTAAAAATAGCCCCAAAAAGCTTGGAAAGCCCAAAACACACAAAAACATGCAAAAACAGTAAAAATGAAAGCGTTAAAATAGTGGTTTTCACCCTGTCACGAGGTAAATTTAGTTCGCAAGGCGCTAAATTTGTCACTGGGAACAAGTACGATTGCTACAGAAATAATGAATAAAATCAGGGGGCGTAACTCGGGGGGAGAAGGTATGTCTATTTGAAACCGCTATCCTAAGTATCCAGTGGAGGAGCCTCCAAAAGCTTCAGAAAAGGTGGTTTACTTACTGCATTTCTACAAACAAATTTCACTGGGACCCCTTAAGGAAGAAAGCCTTAAAACGTAAATTTAGCTTTTTCATTGACTGACCTTTTTTTATCTCTTAACCTGGAAATAATAGGAAAATAGCTGCCGACCAGAAATCCAGAATTAATTTCAAAATTCAATCAATTCTACTGTGGCTTATTGCCCGCACTTCCACAAGAATATCATAGAAATTCACTGAGAACTTTTGCAAATATTGTGTGGACAATCAGACGATCCATCATGTTGGCAGAGGTGAATACCTCTACGTACCATTACATATGTCTTTAGGCAGCATGCCATATTGCAGTGATCAATTAAGAAATGGAAGACGGGTTGTTCAAATGAATAAGTAATTCCCTCGCCTTTTGTTGGGCAGTGATCACTTAAAAATATTTGAATTTCCCCCGAAAAAAGTCTGAGTGCTACCTGACACGAGCCAAGGGATCAATTTGCTATAAACTTATATAGCAAATTGACCAAGCCCCCTGCCCAACTAAAAACTAAATTCTTGATATGATAATGGGTAAATGTTTAAATTTTCGGCCCTTTAGCCCGATTAGTCCAGCCTGATGGTGTGAGTAATACAGACATAAACGGCTAGCCAGATGATTGAAAAACTGAAGAAACCTATGTGAACAGTTTTGGTTGGCAGTATCGGTTGACGCTCTTCTAAAAATGTTACATACGCAAACAATACACTTGAAAGTTATCTTTAGCAAATTTCTTTCGTTGGAACTGTAATGCCTCCGGACAGTATTCGAATCAAACTAATGTCAGGTTTACAATTTAACTGCAGACATCCAAACAGTTTATTTTTGTCCCTCAAAATCAGCGGCACTGAAATCGTTTAAATGTCTCATCAATATACTTAGTCTCATCTTATATACAAGACTATTTACAATCATATAATGTACATACAGCGGTGATCAAAAGTGATGTCAAGATAGATTGCTGCTCGAGCCCACATATGGGCAACTGTAGACCCGCAGGCCAAATCTGGCTATCTGGCAACATTTTTTGTGGCCTCTGGCAACATTTTTTGTTGCCTGCAGTCAACCTAGGAATTAGTTTAAAATCTTGTATAATTTTTCTCAGAAAGTCAATTTTATATTTTATATTGTAAAATGCTCTCGGTTGCTCTTCACGAATCAATGATATAGTAAGCTTGGCTCCATTAGGGTCAAACTTTCTTGCCTCATTAAAATCTAAAAGGTAAACAAAACAGAATTTATAAACAATATTATTCTAAAACTACGTCTCCCATTTCAATGCCTTTATTAATAGTTTCTCTGAATAGGATATGCAAACTTTAGTGAATTCGTGATAAGTTTCAACGTACGTCACTGTATCACTGTTATTTTTGCATGATGCCACTGGTTTTGGTCTGGTCATTGTCATCCGTCACTGTTCTTATGTACGAAAAAAAGTAAAAACTCAATAGTTTGTATTTGACTATGATAAGTTCATGTTTATCTAAGATAGAAATTAAGTTCGTTCTCTGTGATACAATCGGTACTTTTCAGTGAATGTACTGCTCCAACGTGAAGATGAAAAATGTCTTGCGTGGCCCGCTAGATCGAAAAGGTTACCCAGGCCTGATCTAGCCCTTAATTTGATCAGGATCTGGCATGTGTAATTCTGCTTGGAGTGTTTAACTGATGTTGGAGATCAGTGCTTTAATTCTGGTATGAGTAATGACGCACTGAAATAAACTTAGTTGCGTAGATATAACCCTTGGCCAAACATGACTGGTGCACTCATTTCTGTCAAAATCCAGTCCAAGTTGTAAGTAAAGTAAGTAAGTGTTCTTATGCTGGCTACGGCAATAGCCGTCCCTGCACGGCGTTCACAAGTGAAAATAGACTTCGAGGCGACGAGCACCTGGATCGATGTCAATCACTTCACCATACGCTATTTTACTAATAGCTGGGTGGAGGAATAAGTTTCATGCTTTTTCCAAGGGGCTTGGAGCAAATTACAATATGAGTTGGCTCGCCCAGCCCATTTTCCGTGCTCTTAATCGATCGGTCACAGGCACTTCCTGTCTGTGTCGGAGTTGACTTTATTTCTCCCCGTAACAAGAACAATCCTCACCTAATTCAGGGGAGTAAACTCTTCACTGTTTGTCCCATCACGTTAAACTAAATAGATTTATAGAATTAACATTTCCCTAACTTGATTCGAAATTTTGACTAAGCGTTTATTAGGCAACTCATTTACCAACTGTGCCAAACTGACAAGTAATATATATTAACATATCTATTCATCAAACAGACAACTAGCCGGGGTACCCGGTGTTGTCTAGGGAGAAAAACCTTTAATCTGCACGCACCACCCTTACTGGTTGAGCCAGTGCAAATCCTGGGCAGACCAGCGTACTCCGTCTTGAAACCTTAAAAGTTATTTTTTCTCAAAACTTGGACTCCATCACTTTTGGCGTTAGTACATAAGATTAAGGTTTCCACCCCCACCCCCCTCAAAAAGAGATTGCGAACAGAGTACCCAAGGAAATCGACGAGCATTTTTTGCGAAGACCCAAAGATATGTACTGTAGGTAATTTGAGACCTTTTAAACATACCATTGTTTATGTTCTATGATGCATAGTTCTCGGTAACAAAGGTTTGTTCCAATTCTAATAGCTGCCAGTGAATGAATCACTATTACTCTTGTGCCGGCTATACAATTAGCACACAGGGAATGAGCTATCCACTGCAACAAAGGAGGATAATTTTAAAATGACTGAATCTGGTAAACCAACCGTGCTGTTTGTTCCAATCTTGGGTCTCCAAAGAGCCATTCTTGTCCGCAGGGGTTTGGTGGGCACGAATCATATCAACTGATTGGCCTACCCCAAACCAGAATCGACATGGCAATGTACTGCGGGGTCTGTTCGAAAAATATCCAGCCATTTTGAATATATTGAGAACCAGTTGCATCGCCTAGATGTAGTTTAGCAAACAATCAGAGGGGACCTCACTATGCATAGGTAAACAGATGATCTTCTGTGAAGTTACTCAGTCAGTGATAAGATGCCATTGAATGCACTTGTGTAGTGCGTGGTTGTCACATTCACCATGACCGAGGATGCCTATTCTTCACGTCTTGCGCTGGGTTTAGGAGGCAAAGAGCATCGTTCAGGTCTGTTAACTCGTTCCCTGCCTCTACTGTCTAGCTTTGGCTCCCTGTGACTTGTGGATTTTCCCGATGAGATTTCAGGCCATTGATGAGATTAAGGGGAATGCAACGAGGTAGCTAATGCCTTGATCAGAGATACTCAGCTTTGGATCTGTATCGCCCTCAGGCACTTCTGCCCAGGAAAAGAGTATAGTATCTGTGCTTTCATTGAAAAGTGTTGCACACATACGTATACGCACAGATACGCACGCATAGAAATATGTACAGATACACACAGGGTCGTATCAAAGCTTGATGCTCTAAACACCTTCCCCATCACGGACTTCCCATTGCTTGACAGATAAGATTTTTAAAATGAAAAATTCCCGATGAAATGAAGGTTATATTCATGTAAAACACAGGAAAATTCACATTTTCTCATCGAAATAAACTACTTCACTAAACGGAATCTATACCAACAAAACTTGTGCTTGCATAATGACCAGTTTTCTACAATGAAAATCATCTGAATTTTTTGATAATGTATGCAAGAGAAAAAATTGAACTTTAAATTCGTTGAACAATTCAAACAGCTTTTGATAATTGGGTGTGAGGAAGCTGCAATAAACCTATAGCACCCTCTTCTCTTTTGATGTCCTGAACACGCGCTTATTTTCCTTGGTGATCGATCCAGACTTTGTGCACGTTGTGTTTTATAAATGCAGATTATCTCGTGTCATCTGAAATTTTATGTACACGCAACTCATTTTTTTATTGTTATCCAAGTTTAATTATTATAATACACACTCGTTTGATGCATGTACACGGGCAAAAAAGGTCTATTTAGTCACTCAATAGAAACCGCCAGGTGTCCGACGTCTTTTGGCAACATGCCAGGTTGGAGTTGATCAACTAAATATTCTGAAAAAGGGGGGCGATCAATGGATGAATCACTGCCCTTCACCTTTTGCTGGGCAGTGTCCACTAGAAAGTCTTAATTTCCAAAAGACAGATTCGGACACGAACTAAGGGGTCAATTTAGCATAAACTGACAACTTACCAACTGGACCCTTAGTGAAAACCTATTTGGAGTGAGGAAATTGTTTATGTTGACATCATCATCATCAGACTTTATTTGTCCGTTGTTGGATATAAACCTTCCCCAGGATTCATCATACCTCTCTGTCGTGGGCATCGCAGAGCCATTATTTTCTAAACCTGTCCAGTTCGTCTCGCCATCTCAAATTCTGTCAGCCTCGGTTCTACATTTGATCTCTGAGGATCCATGTTGTGAGTCGTGATGTCTATCGGGTTGTCTGCCCATCTTGCAGCATAACCAGCCCATTGCCTTTTGAGTTTTTCATTGGTTTCTATGATGTCTCGGACTCCTGTTTTTCTTCTAATATACTGTACTGTCTTGTGATCTCTCCATCTGATGTTGAAAATGAATACATAATAGGGAGTAAATGTTGAAAATGTCGAACTTCTAGCTCCGTTAGCCTGTACACGTGATATATATATATATATATATATATATATATATATATATATATATATATATATATAGCCAGACCAACCTGAAAACTAAAAGAAACCTATGTTGGCAGTTTTGGTTAACAGTTTCTGAAAGAATATCAGAAAAGTTCAGACCTCAGCAAAATTGCAACTACATAAGCACGAAATAAGATGAAAAGAATTTCAAAAAATAAAAATAATTTTACAATTTCTTTTGAAAAAAAATCCCCCCTTAAAATCGATCAATTCAAATTAATCTATAATAGCATTGATGCTGTTCAATTAGCATCTTCTTCATAAACATTAAACCCTAAAATGAATCATACGTAAATAGGTCTGGTTAGTCACTCAAAAGAAACAGTCACTTGACAAACGTCTCTTGGCAACATGCCATGTTGAGGTTGGTCAAACACATGGAAAAAAGGGTGATCAATTGATGTTTTGGGGGGGAATGAGCCTTGTGTGGGGGGATCGATTTTTTCTTTCAAATGGGTAAAAGGGATGATCAATGAATAATTTACTTCCCTAGCCTTTTGTTGGGCAGCAATCACAAAAAATCCCGAATGTTCAAAAGAAAAAAAAATAAGTGTAAATGCTGCCGGACACAAACTAGGGGATCAATTTAGCACAAACCTAGACTGCAAATTGAACACGTCGCTAAAAACCTTTTCAGGGGGATATTTTTTTAAAATTGTTTTTTGTCGACATGATAAGGAGTAAATATCAAAATTTTCAACCCTCTAGCTCTATTGGTGCTGTCTGTATGCGTTATGCATACATACATAGCCAGCCAGCTAGACTAAGTTGAAAACTGAAGAAACTCATGTCGACAGTTTTGATCACAGTTCTATTTTACTGTTTCTAACAAGAACAGCAGGGTGGGGACATTCATACAATGTGAACTGTGCAAAAATCTGCAGTTCGACTTAATGAAGAATATCTCCTCATTCGAGCTCAAAGCGACAGTGAAGTGATGTCTTACAGACTGATGCCTGGATAAAGTTCAGGGAGACCCTCGGACGCCCAGTCGTGAGAATCTCATCTCGGCTTCACTGAAGCATTCCAAAGGGAAGCAAAGCGCGATACGTTTTGTGTCAGCTTCACTGCAGGAGCTGCCGAAAAGAGGTCAAGGTTGCCGTCTCTCCACCCTAAAAGGGTTCCATTCTTTGGTGTGGGATCAGAATTGCTGGTTTCTTACACTAGTTCACCAACTATGGCTAGAGAGCCTTGTCTGTCCTGCGGTTTACCATAGGTGGAGTAGAAGAGATTAGTTCATGCCTTTCCCAAGGGCAAGCAGTCGATCGTATAAACAAATAGTATCAGCATAGACTAGAGGCTTTCCTAAAAATTAGGAGTATTTGACACTTTCGAACTTTCACATACAAACCGCACACCCAATCTGAGCATGAAGACTGGGTCCGTTAGTTTTGAAAAAGGAAAATAAAATGTTAGATTGTGAACATGGCTGTACCAGCAGACCAAAGGATAAAGACAAAATAAAGGGGAAATTAGAAGCATACCAGGACCTCCATCTGGAACAAAAGAAGCTGTAGCACGGATATTAGGATGTGGCTTATAATAACTCTTACACTTGGAATGGTGCCCAAGACACTACATAGAATCGTACCCAAGACAATATACACGATTCAAATCAGGTGAATCTATGGTTCGAAGAAATATGGTGTGAATATACAAATCTACTCTAAAAATGAACTTGGTGATTTTCTTTGTATATTGTCCGTAACATAGGATTCTTCCTATCAGGGTTAAAACTATACCTCACTCTCACTATCTGAAACTATGAACTCTTCAACTGAAACAAACTGACTAATTTTCTCCTTAAAATATCGTTTCACAGAAATTCGGACATATCTGTGAACTTTTCTTGGGAGTTAACTTCTTTTCTGGTCTACTTTTGGTTACTTTCAGCGACGCCTTTCAGCAACTTTTATCAAAGGGTTGGTAAGAAGGGGGTTATTCATGTCACATAACCAAGACGAAAAAAAAATGTCAAAATAGCCTATTGATGTTAAAATTGTGACTATAAATTGTATAATAATATTAATAATAATAATAATAATAATAATCATCTGCTGTTTAGATATATGGTTCTCAGATCTATCGTGTTCAACTTGGAAGTTCAATCAATATTATCACAATCGAACAAGATATATTGCTGAACCATAGTGATACAGGAAACAATACTAAAAAGTGCTTAATCTTATTTTATGAAATATTTCCGCTTTGGCCAAAATTTACGCCAAAATATGTAAAACTCGAATATGGAAACAAGACTGGTTGCTTCAGGGTCAAATTTTGCTGTGACAGAAGCTTAAAAGTTTTATTTCGACTTTTGTAAAAACATTCTTCCTTTTACTGAAAAAGTATTTTGATTTGATCATGGAAGGGGGCTTACTAAAATAATATCTAGATATTTTTCTAGATGAATGGCATGAAAATCTAGATAATTCTAGATATAATTCAAGGTAATTTAAATCAACCATTTAAACTTGACACTTTTTAATCTTAATCGGGAGTCTGAAACTCTCATTGTTGTCAGGCTTCAGTTTTTTCATTTTTTTTTTCATTATCCCGTCTTATTGCTAAGCTCCTACTGAGTTTGACTTATTTTCCTCGCTTAACAATAATGAATTTGAATTACCTTGGATTATATCTAGAATTATCTAGATTTTCATGTCATTCATCTAGAAAAATATCTAGATATTATTTTTGTAAGTCCTCTTACCTGATCAAATTAGTTGGCAGATAAATATGTATTCCTGCTGTCTGTTTTTCCACACAATATCTCCAAAAGTTCTGAATGAATTTCAATGATATTTTCTGGGAGAATAGGTATGGTGTACGGAAAGGCTTGAATGAAATTGATGTATTCACTCACGATTGTCCACACAATATCGCAAAAGGTTTTTAACGAGTTTCAATTAAATTTCAAGGAAGGGTGGGTCATGGACTGAAGAAGAAATGATTTTTTAGTGTGTGTATGGGGGGGGGCAAGGTACTTCTTAAAGTTACATCCCCTACATCGTAGCAATACGTGTCAATTATGCTTGATTGTTGTGTTCGCACAAACAAGCCGAATAAATACTTCTGAGTTTATGTTCCCTTCCATCATCGAAGTCGTTTGGATCTACGGTTTTTCGATGTATATCAGTGCTCGATTTACAATGAAAATTCATCTTGAAATGGATATAGTTTTCTGCCCCAATACATACTACGTCACAAGTGTTCACGAGTGCAAGTTTATCGTCATCAATTTCACAGCGAAAAATTGCCAATTTATTCTTCTAAATTCCGTTTAGAAGGTGCATCCGGTTTTGTGATAATCTTCAGGGGGGGGGGTTAAACTTGAAATAATGAGACGCTGTTATTTATCCATGATGTTGGTAATAGCAACAATCAAAACTGAATCATTGTCGTTGATTGTAATAACAATCAAAACAGATGAATCTAAAAATTGCTTTTTCGTCATCGAACTATAATTCGATTTCATCTTGTTCGGTAGAAAAAAGTCTCTGTCTCTCTCTCTGTCTCTGTCTCTCTCTCTCTCTCTCTCTCTCTCTCTCTCTCTCCATACTCGTCAAATATTTCAAACCTATAAACTTGCACTGAACGCTGGTGATTCGGGCAAAAAAACTATATCCGTTTCCAGATGAATTTTTATCGTAAATTGAGCACCGATATACATCGGAAAACCGTAGATCCAAACGACTTCAAACTTGCAAAGTCCAGTGCACAGACCAACATATCTGGCAAATATCCGCTTTGACTTCGCACAATGACCAGTTGTCGAGTTATCTTGGTGTTCACACACACACACACACACACACACACACACATGTGCGTGTGCGGATATTTCTCACTTTATAGTGAGATCTAAACAATTTTTTTTTTCAATACTTCAAGGAACGGTTCTATTCTTGAGAAAAGTCAAGAAAGGAACGAAGGAAGAAAGAAAAGTTTTAAAAGAAAGGCTTTACGTTGTTCAAGAAAGGAAGATAGAAAAAAATGAAAGAAAGAAAATAAAGAATAAAAGTAGGAAAGAGAAGGGAAAGGAAAGTAAGCAAGAAGAGAAAGAAAAGAACGAACTATCTTATACGAAGGTCGAAAGAAAAGAAAAAGAATAGAAAAATGAAAGAAAGAGAAAATAAAAAAGAATGGAGTGATTTATAAGAGGGTCAGAGTATTCAAGAAAAAAAGAAAGAAAGATAGAAAAGGTGAAAGAAAGAGAAGAAAAGAAAGAACAAGTTCATGATGAGGTCTATTTAAATAGTATTTAAGAAAAACTTGAACAATGTAGACAGAAAACGTAATAATTTATCTGTCTGTAATTGGCTTTCATTTCTACCTTCATAACCCGCCAGTCCACAAGTCTCTCTCAACCTGTGTCTGTGTACGTGTGTTTGAGAATTTATCAGAAGCTTTTGTCTCTTCGTTCAATACCATTACGGGTTTTAAACAAGGTTGCAAAATCAGCCATATTTCGGCTAGGTCTGGCTGATTTTTCCCCAACTTATCCAATAAAAATCTACTATATTCAATAATCTAGCCATTAAAAAAATATTAGTTAGTTAAATAAAAGTGAAAGTGCAATTCTTATTATCAATTTTCTATGAAATTTCAATGTAATGTTATTTTATTTGGTAAATGGACTTTAAGTGAATAAATATAAGATTTAAGCCAGAAAGTTTGAAGTTTAAGCTTTAAAGCCAGAGATAGAAAAATTTTGCCAATTTTAGCCATCTTTAAAAACACCTATTGCCATGAATAACAAACGATATTTGGATAGATAGATAGATAGATAGATTAGATTAGATAGATTAGATAGATAGATAGATAGATAGATCTGAACATACTGAGATAGATAGATAGATAGATCTGAACATACTGAGATAGATAGATGGATAGATAGATCTGAACATACTGATTTTGATAGACCTGAACACACTGAAAGATAGATAGATAGATAGATAGATCTGAACATACTGAGATAGATAGATAGATAGATAGATCTGAACATACTGATTTTGATAGACCTGAACACACTGAAAGATAGATAGATAGATAGATAGATCTGAACACACTGAAAGATAGATAGATAGATAGATAGATAGATAGATAGATAGATCTGAACATACTGAGATAGATAGATAGATAGATAGATAGATATGAACAGACTGAGATAGATAGGTAGATAGATCTGAACATACTGAGATAGATAGATAGGTAGATAGATTTGAACATACTGAGATAGATAGATAGATAGGTAGATAGATTTGAACATACTGAGATAGATAGATAGATAGATAGATCTGAACATACTGATTTTGATAGACCTGAACACACTGAAAGATAGATAGATAGATAGATAGATCTGAACACACTGAAAGATAGATAGATAGATAGATAGATCTGAACACACTGAAAGATAGATAGATAGATAGATAGATAGATCTGAACACACTGAAAGATAGATAGATAGATAGATAGATAGATAGATCTGAACATACTGATTTTAATAGACCTGAACACACTGAAAGATAGATAGATGGATAGATCTGAACATACAAAAATAGATACACCCACGCAAACAGACAGAGAGACAAATAGATAGATAGATAGATAGATAGACATAGATAGATAGATAAACACTAACAGGCAGAAAGACAGACGGATAGGTAGATGGACGGACAGACAGATAGATAGATAGATAGATAAATAGCAAACATCAACAAATAGACGGAGAGGCACAAGAAGAGATGGGGATAAAAAGACCCCCATCCACAAAAACAAATAAACACCTATATATGGGCAGATTGGGGTAGATCCGTTCATCCATCCATACACACAGCCTGGGATATAGATATACAATATCTATCTTCGGGGTAACTCACTCTACTGGCTGTAAATTGAACAGGGGCAAATGCCTCAATGAACTGTTACTGGTGTCAGGGGCGTAGAATAGGGGAGGGGATTTAGGACCCAGGGGAGCTTAGCTCCTTGAGGGCCCCCTCCAGCATTCAGTGAGATATATCGGTGGAAATCCAGTTGGTGAATAACTACTTTTGAAGCTTTTGCACCCACCCGCTCCATTGGGGATTCGGGTGCGTTTTCAAATTGCACCTACCGTCAGCTATGCCTCTGCATGGTGAATAATGATCCTTTTTTTTCTCCTATATTTCTTTCTCACTGGTGCGCAACAGAGAATAGGTGTGAACGCTACCTTGATAACTATCAAGTAAACCTTAATTAAAGCAGACATACCTTGATTAGCGCGGTTGATTCGTCCATATTCTTCTTTTTATCGCACTGTTCAAGGTCTTATTATAATCAAACGTGTCTTAGATGTGTCAACACATTTTTATTATACGCTATTCGGTTGGTTGGTCGACTTGTAGGTCCCACTTCCGTTAAACAACAGAAATAGGGTGGAAAGAAGTGTTAAACTGTGATTAAAAGACATGACGTCATTAAAAAGTGTGATGCATTTGAACAATGTCTATTCGATCATTTTTTTTTTCACCAGCTGCTAATGATATCATAAAAGGAAAAAGCCCCAAAAAACGCGAAAGGGGCAACTTACGAATTATTTTAAAATTAGTACTTGCAGAATATTTCAAATCGTGATATTTTACAAGTATGAGAATGAACAGAATCAGAGAAAGACTATTTGATTTTCTCCCTTCTCCTGTTGCTGCTACTACCACGGATGGTGAACGAGTCATTGAACTTATGGTTCTTGTTTTTTCATCTGATACTTAGTTACATTAACTTGTACATTCACAGAAATACCTCAACCGTACTACATCAAAACCTGCACTATTCAAGGTATCACGGAGAAAAGATCAAAGAGCGAGAAAAGCCAAGAAGTCAAATCCTTGGAAAGGGTTTCGAGTTCAATCATCTGCCATCATTAGACGGTTTGTAGACAAGTAGTTCCCAAGCCCATGGTTGGGACCCAAATGAAAGTTGCAAGGATGATCCTGTGGGATCGCAGGATAGTTTTTAAAAGATCGATATGAAAATTCAAAAAGAGAAATAGAAAGAAATAAAAGAAAATATGAAGACAAGACTGACTGCTGCAGGGTCAAACTCCACTCCAATTTCTATTCCAACTGAAAATGGTCACTGCAACTTCTGTATTGTATATGCAATAAATAAAAAGTTATAAATAACATTTTCAGAGTCGTCCTCGCATCTCTATGATGTCCGTCTGTCGGTCTGTCCCCGTTGTTGTTTCTCAGATGTTCTAAGTCAGATTTACTTGAAACTTGATAGAAAAGATTCCCTTGATTGGAAGCTTCTTGCGCAAAATTATCTTCTACTCAGGATCACGTGATATATCAATGATGGCGTTTAAACTTCACAGAGGACGCCTTATTTAACTTCTGATGAGGGATCCGTTTACCAATCAATTAACCATAGCAAAAACCGGCTGATAATATTAAGATTTTTGTCAAACTCAAAAAACTGGAGTTTTGGCTTCGCTAAAATCATGGTTGTACACCAATATGAAAAAATCGGACACACCTGCCGTGATTTGAACTCACGGTCAACTGATTGCCACTAAGTTGTCTTACTGACTTGGCTATATTGACAAATATTAACAAATATTCATCAAATAGATACGCGCTCGCTTATTTCATTCTAACAAAGACGTACAAACATTTATAATTATTTTCATGCTTGTTTCTATTCATTGTTACAGATTCATTGTCACATTAAATTCATTGTTAAAAACAACGCCATATTAGAAAAAGTTAATATGAAATTGATTTAGAATTTTCAATTCATTTTAAACAAAGTTTGGGGTACCGACTGATTTTGATCACATTAACCGTTTGATACCGTATGTTATTTCAATAAACGGCTGTCTCTGAATACATGTTTTGATTTGAAACTTTTACTTTTGCAAAAATAGGTTTCATAATTAATTGTAAAGAACTTTACGCGTAAGACTAAAGAAAGCAAGAACCAAGAAGATATGAGTAGCAGCGCATGATAAATGTCCAACGAACCAATTTTTTTTCTTAGTTTCCCTTTTCTTAGAGTTATAGCGTCCAGCTTTTTTGTTCGGCACTTATCATGTGAGGTAATTCGTATTTCCTTCTGATAAATATGGGGGGGGCTTCTAGTAGTCTAAAATATCACAACTTTATTCATCTCAAATCTCTAACAAGGTCTAAAACGGCATCGTCTTTTATTTTTTTTATCCTTTCAATGAAAGACCATAAAAAGGGGGGAGTACGATCCCTGAAATATGCACTTACAAAACCAGGCAACATTTTGATTTTTATTGCATGTATGACAATAAATATAGATGTCCTCTGTCCCCATTCTTCTTCTTCTTCATTTCTTTTCTTTATTTTTCTTCATTTTTATTCTTTATTCTTCTTTTTAAATTTTCTTTTTCTTCTTTGTCTTCATTTTTCTTCATCATATTTCTTTTTCTCATTTTTCTCCTTTATTTTTCTTCTTTTCTTTATTTTTATTTTTCTCCCCTTTTCTCTTCTTTCTTTTTCTTCCTCTTTATTCCCTACTTCATTTTCCTTTTTTTTAAAATTTTTCTTTCTTTTTTTCTTCTTTATTTTTCTTCTTCATTCTTATTTTTCTACGTCTTTATTTTCATTTTCATTTCATCTTCTTCTTCTTCTTCTTCTTTTTCTTCTTCTTCTTCTTTTTCTGTCAGATTTGGCTCTGGTAGGGTCAGCTGTTCCATTAAGCGAGTCTGGGCGATCGCCTTGGATGCAAAGGTCCTTGGATGCAAAGGTCCTTGGTCCACACACCAAACTGAAAAAAATATACATATATTAGTTGTTAGATTACAACTAGGGGTGCGATTCTAAGTCTTGTAAACTTTTTTCCTCTTCGAACCGGAAATGAGACGAAAAAATTAAAAGTTAAAAAATCGAACCTCATATTTCTTTTTCTCAGAATTCCAATCGATCCACATACCTGATGACAGGGCTGATGCAAAAGCGAGACCCCCATTTTTATTCTTTTTTTTTATTTATTTATTTTTTTTCAGTTTTGGACCTTTGCATCCCAAAGACCTTTAGCGCCCTAGACAACCGCCAAGGTTCACCTAATCGATACCCTTCATGGGTTCCAATCTGAGCCAAGACATTGATGATGTTGTTAAATTGATAACATTATAACATAATACAATCCCACAATATTTACAAAATGAAGCCACTTCGTGTTTGCGTTTGCTAAAAAGCATCTTCCAAACAAAGTTGTTGTAAATATTTTCTCTATATCAAGGAAGCCGCTTATTGTGATCTAAATTAAAAAAAATAACCAACTGATAACATTAGACAAAGGATATGAAGATCCACATTCATTATCGCAAATTTAGTCTGCTCGGATTGTTACCACGTTGGACTCCCACGTCGAAGGTCCTGGGTTCGATTTCCGGTATGAGCGAAGAGTTTTAAAAACTCTTCCATGTGCATTCAGCAGCTAACTGAGTACAATCTGTGTAATTATGTTGGAGTTATCCCATCCTATTCAACGGGATGGTCATAAAACTTGTAG
>OY735204.1:4942072-5004572 GCA_963457665.1 Thysanoteuthis rhombus | reverse complement strand
ACACAGATAAATAGATAGATAGATAGATAGATAGATAGAATGATATGAACTTACTGAGATAGATAGATAGATAGATAGATAGATAGATGTGAATAGAGAGATCAATATGAAAAGACAAATAGATATATAGATATGAACAGACTGAGATAGAGAGATAGATAGATAGATAGATAGATAGATTTGAATAGATAGATAGATATGAACAGATAGATAGATAGATAGATAGATAGATATGAACAGACTGAGATAGATGCATGTGCGTGTGTGTACGTGTGTTTGTGTGTGCGCATGTGTGTTCGTCACACTAACACGATTGATCGTATAGCATTGTCCCGTCCGTATCATGTGTTGTCACTCGCTATGCAATACGTACCAACCTAAAGATATTGTATGTTAATGAAATAGACAAGAGAAGATCGTTGCTGTCATTATCCGATAATAGACACACGTAGACAGTTCCACTGTCATTGTACTGTAGACAGCAGCAGCATTAGCAGCAGCAGCAGCAGCCTTTTACCGTCTGTCGTTGGACAAGGACCTTCCCCTAGATTAGCTAGCGACATGTGCGCTTGCAGAATACGTGGCTCTTTTGTCACACTTACAATGAGATTTAAAGTATATAATACTCAAGTGAGCTTTTTGACCATGCAATACTTGAGCATTATTTCACAATTGAATAGTGTCACTCTAAGTGGGTTTAGCGGAACCCCAGGGTTCCTCCGTGAAAGAAATTCTGGTGTTTCACGAAATAAAGTGTCTTTTGATAAGAATTAATTTTAAAAAATTACCTACCATTTTCAAAATAATGAATTAAGCGACATGAATAAATGGATAAATGAGAATAAATTCTCTCTAAAATATTTCGTTAGTTTCATTTAATATCTTATAAAAAATTAGAGAGGCTGTCGTCCGTAAAATTTAGGTATGAGTCCTGCATTTTTTGAAAAATCGTATAAGGGGTTCCGTGACAAGTTTGGGAACCTATCACGGCTGGATTTAGAACACACGGATGGGACACTTCAGTTACGGGGGCACCTCATACACAGAAATTGGAATACTTGGCAAATCACAAAATTTACACATCAAAGCCTGTTTATTGTACATAGAAATAGATATATGCCTGAAAATCTCCAAGTTGATTTTTAGGTCAGATTGATTAATTTTACACCAATTACAGTAACCCCGAATTACAAACAGGAATTCTTTCTTCTTTTTTTTTTTTTTTTTTTTTTGTAGCGATTGAAAGCGTCATAAAGGAATGAATTTCAAAAATGAATTCCAAGCAGTATTTATAAATTCATTTCTTATTAAAGAAACTAATTCCTTAGTAGTTATTTTTC
The DNA here is from genome assembly GCA_963457665.1 of Thysanoteuthis rhombus. NCBI lineage: Eukaryota > Metazoa > Mollusca > Cephalopoda > Oegopsida > Thysanoteuthidae > Thysanoteuthis > Thysanoteuthis major. The sequence continues at coordinate 5,003,232 of OY735204.1, read as the reverse complement.
GATAGAAGGGCTCGGGGCAATTGTCCCTTTTGGCCCCTTTCTGAACCCGTCGCTGGAACCATTGCATTAGAGAAATTATATCAAACTTCTCTATTAACGCCATTAGGATAAATACAAAAATACAATGGATATTTTCTCAATTGCTGATAACATTGTCTCCAATTGAGTCAAGGCGACAAAGGAAAAAAGGCTCTCCTTTCACATGAGAAACAGACCCATTACATATTGTCAACGAAAACTCATCGAAACTGCCTAAATAGATTTTTTTTCAGTTTCTAAGCTGGTCTGTCTGCTGGCTGGCTATGTATGTATCACGGGTACAGGCCGCTCTAACGGAGCAGCAGGGCTGATATTTAAAAAAAAATACTCCTCATTAGTCTACAAAAAACATTGTTCATTATTATTTTTAATTACCACCCCAGTGGGAGGGTCAATTTGCAATATGAGTTTATGCTAAATTGGTTACTAGATGGTGCCCGTTTGTATTTTTTTTTTTTTTTTCAAACTTGTACTTTTTAGATATCCAACTTAGGGCGAGAGAACTAACTTGTACATCGATCTCCCCTTATTCCAATTTTTTTATTGATCACCTCCTACACGACATGCTGCCAAAAGACATAGGTCACTTGATGGTTTCTATTGAGTGAATTTATAACTGTTTTTGATCCAATTTAATCGTTACAATTTTTTATTTTATTACTAATTACCGTATGTCTTTTTATATTTGCCAAACGTTTTCATTGGGTTTTTATTCATTATTCTAAACTTATTATTTTTCTATGTTTTACAACTTTACAAAGTAAAAAATGAATCCTCAAAATGTTGTTAACTTCTAACGTCTTCATCATATTTTTCCGATAAAGATTAACATTACTACGTTTGTTCAATGAATGGTTATACTGGTCAAGTACGATTGATAGTTTGATACAGATATGCTACCGATCCCAGTGTCACATAGGAGTGAAAAAATCTCCCGGTCAACGAGATCGAATAGCTTGAATAACAACGCAGATGGACAATGTAAACGCTTATGCATGAACGTATGGGAACTCTCTCGTTAAGGCGGGGAATGAAGGACCGGATTCATCCGAGAATTTACAAGGGTTTGCCCGAATTTCACTGATTTTCTCTAGATTTCACACAGTTTCGTCTAGATAGATAGATAGATAGACAGATAGATAGATATGGACAAATTGCAGTAGCTATGAACAGACAGATTGATGAATAGGTAGATATGAACATAGATAATGAAGAGGATGAGAGATAGATAGATATGAAGGGACTGAGATAGATAGATAGATAGATTGATAGATATGAATAGACTGATAGAGAGACAAAACTGTAAAATCTTGGGAAAATCAGTGGAATTCGGGGCAAACCCACGTAAATTTTATGAGGAAAAGATATGATGAGATAGATAGAAAGAGACTGACATAGATAAATAGATATGAACTGACATGCAGAGATGTGAACAAACAAATAGATAAAAAGATTGGAGAAGACAAATAGATAGAAACGAAGAGACAGACATAGATAGGTGTGAACTGATAGATGGATAGATGAATAGATATGAAGATAGATATGAAGGGATAGATAGATATGAAGAAACATAGATAGGTAGATAGATAGATAGATAGAATATTAGCCGAGATAGATGGATATGAAATATCTTAGACAGATAGTTCTGAACATACTGAGATAGATAGATAGATAGATAGATAGATAGATAGATAGATAGATAGATGGATCGATAGATGGATGGATGGATCGATAGATAGATAGATAGATTGATAGATAGATAGATAGATTGACAGATATGAAGAGACTGAGATTTACCCACTAATTCATACGACTAGGCGCACATAAAAGACATCTACTTTTACAGCCAACGTCATTTTTTAAATCGCTTCATAGCAACATTTTTTTATGCATGCAATACCGTGACGGCGTATGCGTAAGTAAGTGTGCGTACGTAAGTGTGCCTACGAAGGCAAGTTGTGGTATTATTCCCGCTACATAAACTGTGTTACGGGGCGCATAATTACAAACAGATAATGAGAGGAGTAACCGGGGATTTGTTTCCTTGAGGACCCTTCCCAACATTCACACAGATCTGTCCCTAGAATACCGGTAGCGAACTACTATATACTCAGATTTCGGAGGCCCCTTTATTTGGGGCCGAGGGCGTTTTCTATGAATAATCAAGTGAGCAAGTTATGTATATTTTACAAATGAATACAATGACGAATGACAGTTAAAGAAAACCCGGCACCTTACAACCTGTCGATTGTTACCTGGAGAGGAGATGGGCGCCGCTACCAATTACTCACTTCCCCCGTTGCCTCTAGAAATGCCATGGGTATAAGAAAAAGATCATAGCATTATAGTTACACCCGGTGATAAAGATCACACGGAATGAATTTGATACAATTTGATCCGAGTTACCTGTACACACGCAAAACGGGTACATCACGTGCCCGAGTGCACGCACGTGCTCAACATGAATTGTCGTCTCGAAGCTTCTTGCCGGTCTTTAGGTATAGAAGTATCACTTTATATATATATATATATATATATATATATATATATATATATATATATATATATATATATATATATGCATGATCGCAATACCTGCGTGAAACAGATCAGATACAATAGAAATTGTAAATATCCATTCATCTATTTACGCTATAATTCAAGATATAGAGCACTATCACAATAGATGAAGCAATATATATATATATATATATATATATATATATATATATATATATATATATATATATATATATATACTCTAACGGAAATGATTGCGATCCATTTTCCCTAACTTTCGTGTTTCCATATTGTCTATTAAATTCACCTTTGTGTCGGATAAATCTCATTTATTTTCTCACAGTCGACACACACACACACACACACATATATATATATATATATATATATATATATATATATATATATGCGCAGCCTACATACATACACACATATGCATATGTTACAAGCATAAATATACATATATACATACACACACTTATGTAGCTTACATAAATACATGCACGCATACAAACATACGCAACCAACGAACACACGAAGACAGATCCACGCATTTATATTAAATCAACGAAGACATACACGCACATACACACACACACACACACACACACACACACATATATATATATATATATATATATATATATATATATATATACATAACCGGAGAACCGGTTTACACAGTGTTGATGGGTTTTTAATATTTGTTTAAATTTTCATGTTGCAGAAGATGTTTTTATTGTTTACAAAATAAATATTTAAGAAAGTAATTTGCAAACTTTTAATTTATTTATCATATTATTCTGATAAATATTAACATTATAACAACAAACGTTCAATTAATACTTTACTTATCAATCATGAGCGTCTGTCAATTTATCACATAAATGCTACTGCGTCTTGACACACTGGGGGAAAAACAAAACAAAAAAATTGCCGGTCAGTGGAATGAGATAATTCAAGTAACGATGTATAAATGTGTACTGGATATGGGGCGTCCCCTGGGGGCATTGGACCCCTCCCCCCGGATAAGGCCTAATCACCTAGGTCGAAGGAGCTTGAAAGTTGAAACCTTATGGTTAATAAAGGATAATTGTAAAGGAGTGTTTCTTTATGCAACCTTAACTTGATGTACCCATATAAAAAAAAAGATGTATGAATTTATCTGTTGGTCACAGAGTTGCTATTGGTGAGGGGAAAAAAGGGTAGTGGGCGCCCATGGTATTTCACATTGTGATTCAATTTAGTTTGAGTTGCAACAGTTAGATACGTAGACACACAAAGCACGCACATCACGTGCCCGAATGCGCGCACGTGCTTTTTCAGATCGGCTCATAAAATTGCGATCTCCAACATTGTTGTCGGTCTTTTTTTTCTTTTTTTTTTTAGAAAGGAACGCACGAGCCAAATTTATACGCGACTTTACATACATATATACATACATACATACATATTGTATTTCATTATGATTAAAGGGCATTTTCCCCCTGTAATGTTTGACTTAATGAAAACAAAACATGCGTGTGATGTACGGGAACAAAATTGTTATAAATATATTTGTATAGATGATTATACACAAGGGATAGAGAATTTTGCTTTCGAGTGGGGGATGCGGGTTATCTATGGTAGCGGGTTATACACGGGGAAATATGGTACATACAAACGTACACACACATGCACTAACACACACAATTATATATACATATATATATATATATATATATATATATATATATATATATATATATATATATATATATATATATATATATATATATATACGTGTTTGTGTGTGTAATATCTTGTAAACAATAAATACTGCTCTTGCAACACGAAATTTGAAAAAAATATTAAAAACCCATCAACTGGGTGTAAACCAGTTATCCGGTTATATATATATACATGTGTGTATAAATATATATGTGCGTGTGTGTGTGTGTGTATTTTTTTGGCTGATTATGAACGTGTGGATCTGTCTTCATATATATATATATTTATATATATATTTCTATGTGTGTGTGTGTATATGTATGTATGTATAAATATACAAGTATGTATGTATGTATGTATGTATGTATGTATGCATGTGTTGCAGAGGCTCACCAGAGCCAAAAAAGCCCAAATAAATTAACGAAACGAAACGAAACGCACTTCCAAAAATCCCTTATAGTAACTTCCCCCCGCCCCCAACATTTGTCAAGTCCCAAATACGATGTTTTCTTTCAATTCGAGAGAGGATTAAGGAGAGGCTCCGATCTATGAATGTATGTATGTGTGTATGTGCGTCCGCTGATACTTTCCCAGGTGCAGGGAGGGGGCAAAAAGATATATATATCCGGGCGGGGCGTAGGGAGCAAATACAAGCAGATATATTCGGAAAATAACTTGTCGGCAACCCTCTTTCAAGCGATTAATAATACAGTCGTTTATATGGGAACAGTAAGTTGAGGTTACATAAAGCAATAGTACAGCACCATTATCCAACTTTTAAACCCCTTCGCCCTTGGTGACAAAGCCTGGTCCAGGTTGGTTCAGGAGGGGCGGGGGTCAAATACCCCGTTTGCTTTCCCAAACAGACGCTAATAACATGATGTATGAATGTATGTTCGTATGTATGTTGATCGGGTCTGTGTAGAAAGATCGGACTTTCATTTCTCTTTTTATCAGATATTTTAAAGTTCATCTCGTTTCAACTATTAGAGTAAATACTACATCACGCTGAGAAATTTTTCTGTCAACAGTTTTAAAGAGATTCCTTCAGTCATTGGGATGTTAAGATCGGACAATTAACTTGATTTATTTAGATAATTCAAAAAATAGAAGGGGAAAAAAACCTGAAATATAACTAAAATAAAAAGAACAGTTCATTTCTTTATTCAAATAACGTGTATATGAAGCCCAGCTTCAATCACCGAACTTAAATTTTAATTTTAGCGGTTTAAACAAATCAAACCTCAAAAATATCCGAAGTAAGAAAAAGAAGGTAAGTCCGATATTTCTGCGGATTTAGGGAGACCCGATAAATTAACAAATATAAATATATACATACACAGGTCTGGTTAATCACTCAGTGGAAACCGTCATGCGACCAACGCATTTTGTTAGCACACAGGGGTGATCAATTTAAAAAATTGAGTGAAAAAAATTGTGGTCAATGATAAAAATACTTATTTCGCCTTCTGTTGGGTGATGATCACTTCAAGGAAAAATATGAATCCGAATATCAAAAACGAAGAACAAACGTGCACATACATAGCCAACCAAACCAACTTAAAAACTGTGGATAACTTAGGTTGACAGTTTTAGTTACGGCTTTGGTTGAGGGATTCTAATACATATATACGTACACTTATGTATGTATGTATGTATGTATGTATAAGCGTCCATTGAAGGGGAAGGGGCAAACGGGGCATTTACCCCCACCACACACACCGGAAGGGGCCTGCTCACCGAGGGTGAGAGGATTTGAAAGTTGGAACTTTATAAACAATAAAGGGTTATGTTGCAGTACAATAGATCTATAAAGCCCCAACATGATGTTCCTGTATAAAAAAAATGGTATTTATTCTTCACTGGTAACAAGGTTCCGACTTAGATATATTCCTCTGAATATATATATATATATATATATATATATATATATAGCCTCATCCCCAACCTGAAAATATATCTTTTCGCCTCCCCATCCCGGAAAATATCAGCGGACACACATCTATGCATGTATGTATGTATGTAAGCGTGTGTATATATATATATATATATATATATATATATATATATATATGTGTGTGTGTGTGTGTGTGTGTGTGTGTGTGTGTGTGTGTGATTTAAAGTCGGCTAGTGAGATCCTTCGAAAAGCCGACAAGCTTCGAGATAGCATTTCAAGTGCAAACAGAAAATGCACGTGCGCGCATTCTTGGCACGTGATACACGCGCTTCGCATGTCTACATGTAATATGACGTCCTTTCTTTTTAGAAACCGTTAATCAAAACTGTCGCCAAAACTGACAAAATAGTTTTCTCCCCTTTTCAAGTGGGCCCAGCTGGCTATGTATGTATGTATGTATGTACGTATGTAGCATACAAACCATACCAATGGAGCAAGAGGGCGGACATTTTCAACATTTACTGTTGATAATTCCTAGAAATAATTTCTTCTTTTTTTTTTTTTTTTTAATCCCCTTGAGTAGATTTTTAGTGGCGGGTTCAATATTCGATGTAAGTTTCTGTTAGAATGGTCACTAGTTTGTGCCCGCTTGATATTTGAAAATTCAAACTTTCCAATGAATAAGGCAATAAAAGTGACTTATTTATTGATCACTCCTTATTCCGATGATATGATTGATTACTTCCACCATGTCATCATACTGCTGAAATACGTTGGTCATGTGATAGTTTCTTTTGAGTGACTAACCAGACCTCTTCTTACATTTCACCAAATTATTATGATTTCTTATGGTTCCATAATTATTCGTGTATAATACGCACTTACTTTTCAGAATTCGTAGAGCCGCATTAAACCTTTGTTAAGCTTTTAACACGACCTGTATAGAATAAAAATACATTTTTGTATAATTTTGATGATGCTTTGGAGTTCTAGTGTATAACACGCACTCACAGGTTTTAGGTTTAAAATCCGTGTGAGTGTGTGCATTATACACGAATAATAACGGTTCATAAAAATGATTTGGGTTAACCAGTTTTTTAAAAATTTTCCCTTTTTTTTAAAGAAAGAATGGCTATCTGTACTTCCCAGTGCTAAATGAGAAAAAAATCCCCTTGATATATCGATGAAATATTTCCTACTTTTTTCCGTATATCTTTATTTCTCTGTTGATTGCACTTATTCGCCTTTGTTCAAGCTTTTTATCTCTTAATGCTTGGAGAAAAAAAACAAGAAAAAGAACAGACCCTGTTCAAAAACTGCGACGTTGTGTATACAATTTTGGACAGCTTCTTTTCAATTGAATATTCAAGTTTATTCCTGTTAAGATGATTCATCATTGCATCAGAAATAAAGCGAAAAATATCGTCCGAGACACAACATGATTTATTGTAAGATGAAAAAGTTATATATATATATATATATATATATATATATATATATATATATATATATATATATGTGTGTGTGTGTGTGTGTGTGTGTGTGTGTGTGTGTGTGTGTGTGTGTGTGTATAAGTGTAAAAATTGTATTGCCTGCTATCTTCACATTATCTTTATTATATTATAAAGATAACAGCTTTCTCCCTTTGTTACGCACATTATCTTGAATCACTCTCCCGTCGGGTCCCTTAATTCTTTACAAACGCCGTTAACCTATCCAAATCTGGTCTTAATATGATTTTTTTCCGTTCTTAGAACTGTTGTCTTCTGTTGCAGTTAAAAAGGAATCTAAGTGCGTCGCAATATTAGCGGGAAAATATTTCCTATAAAAAGCACAAAAGTGAACATTTGGAAGAAAAAATTTCAAAGTTTCTGGTGATATAAATTTGTCAACGGCTTAAAAAAAGGAATTAGATTTTTGATAATCAATTATATTTGTAACAGGTCTGGTTATTAACTCAATGGAGGCTGTCATACAACCAACGTCTTGGGGCAGCATGCTGTACTAGGGGTGAAAATTTCAAAAAGGGATGATCAATGAATAACTTCTCTCGCCTTTAGTTGGACAGGGAACACTAAAAATAAGTCTAAAATTCAAACAAAAAAACGGACACGAACCAAGAGATCAATTAAGCATAAACTTACATTGCAAAAATATTTGTGCTCTTTAGACATGATAAGGGGTAAATGTTCAATTTTTCAGTCCTCTAGCTCAATCAGTGCGGCCACTGCGCATGATTCATCCATGCATAGCCAACCAGCCAGACCAACTTGAAAACTAAAGAAACCAACGTTGAAAGTTTTAGTTAAAAAAATGAACAGATAATCCGAGAGAAATAATCATAAATGCGTCATATTACTCTATTTGAAATGATTTCCCGTTGTTTCACGGATGATGTATCATTTGGCCTAAACAGCGTGAATAGAATAAACAATCAGAGAAAATGCTGCAGATATTGAACCTGCAACCGATAAGGTAGCTGCTTCAACGCCGACTTTTTCTTACCACTGAGTTGAACAGTCGCCTCTGATGCAAAGAGAAAGTATCAGCGGGCACCCATGGTAATAGGCCTAGGCCAGATGGGAAATATAGGCCCCATTTCATACTGTTCATCAAGACGATTTTATCAGGGATCCTATTTTGTTCGGCACCGGTGTTGAACAGTAGCAAATCGAACTGTCGATCTAGTAAATGGAGAAAGAAAATAAGAGCGGTGCAGGACTCGAACCTGCGTTTAATGCAATTCTACACAAACAAAAACTCAGTGTCTTAATCAGTACCTAATACATGTGATCTATGCATATAAATGTTTGTGCACAAAGTGAACTTACGAGTAATAGAACTGAATAAAAAACAAGAAAGATTCTTAAGGAGATAATGTCAAGCAATTTTCTTCAAAATGTACAAAACCAGAGATGGAAATGGGTTAAGGGAACTAGGTATACGGTAAGAGTGGTTCTTGAAGACTAGGTATACAGCAACCCAGGAAATTGAGAAGTATCTACACGCCGTACCCATACGTATTCCACCGTGTCTATCGCTATATATAAGAGTAGAGTTTTGTAATAAGAGGCAGTAAATACATAAGTACATTCATGTTTACACTGTATTCGGAGTTCATCTTAATTAATCTTCAACGAATCCTCCCAAAAGCATTAGCGTTTTTTTTTGTGCTGAAGGGTTTCACTTGACTCTCTTCATGATATCAATACTCTTTACCAAAGCGCAACCCCCTTTGTTTCCACCAGGAAGAGTAGGTCCCTCAAACGTATGGGTAGCTCTTTGGTTGTGGCTGGTAGGGGTATTTTTTTACACTAAATTTCTGCACAATTTTGCCCGAATTACATAGTTTGATAAATGTAACACCGTTTCGCCCATATGGGGGGGAGGGCACAACTGGTTACCTGACCCTCTCTGATTTGGATGATCTTGATAATACCACTTCATTGTCCTGTCGAGCCTAATTATAGCCAAGGAGATATTTATAGAAAAAATGAAATTAAAAGAAAAATGAGTTACGAATAGTTTTTGAAAAAATAAATACATTTTTTTAAAATATCATTAAGTACTTGAGAATTTATTATCTATAATATCTTGCTCTCCTCCATCATATAGTCTCTCGGTGGGGATGAGTTAATTAATCTCTGCTACCCACAACTGACCGGTTTAATCACTGTTGTTGGGTTTAGTTTATTCATGTGTACTTACATTTCTATCTATCTATCTATCTATCTATCTATCTATACTGGAAACTTGAAATTTGGCATCCACACACCCGCACACACATATCCCGCTCATGAGTCGGGAAAAATTTTTTTTGCACCCCACCGCCTAGATTGGTTTTTAATCGGGGTTCAATTTACAATGAAAGTTCATACTAACTTAGTCCCTAACTTTGTATCCTTGTTAGTTAATTGTTGTTTTCTTATTTGATTTCTAATCATAAATTCATGATCCAAACCATATTGGTGGTATTTCTCTCAAGGTAACTTTATTTCATTTGCACCGATGCTTAATTTACGAGGTAAAAAGCAGCATATTATGGGTGGCTGGGATTCATGATTTTCCTTGGAATGCAAGTCATTTCATTAGTTTTTAATAATAATATTTAGTATTTGAGAATCTATTACCAACAATATCTCACTCTTCTTGATACTTTTGGTCTCTCGCTAAGGATGGGTTGATTAAAGCCTTTTTTAAAAAGTTTAAATGTGCAATTATACACACCATAAACAGTTAACAATAAATGACTTAAAGTGGATGAAAACTTTCCGTTTCTCTTTTTTTTCCAGATGAATATTTTTTTTTTTTGTTTTTATGTAAACATTTAATTTACTCAAATCAATCACTGCTACCCATGACAGACCGGTTCAATCACAGTTGCTGCGTTTGGGTTGTTCATATGTTCTGACATCTATCTATCTATCTATCTATCTATCTATCTATAGATCTATCCAGACTTCACCCAGTCCCCAAGGTCCATAGTAAAAACTTGAAATTTTGCACACATACACACGCTCTTCAAAATGAGTACGGAGAATTTTTCTGGCTCCTTGAAATTTCCCCTCCAAAATAGTTTTTTTTTTTCTAGCAAGGAGGTCAATATGCATTGTAAGTTAATGCTAAATTGGTCACTTGTCTGTTTTTTTGAAAATTCAAACCTTTTTAGTGACCACAGCTCAACAAAAAGCGAAAGAAGTAATTTATTCATTTCTAACTCTTTAATATGATCACCCCTAACATAGCATATATGTGGGTGGTTTATAATTTCTCCTGGAATGCTGATTTTTACTTACATTGAGTTTCATTTACAGGAGTACCTTGATAAGTGCTGTTAATTCTTTCCAAAATTTTCTGTACTCTTCGAAACCGCACTGATCAAGTTCTTATCATAAACTCAAGATGTTTTGTTTTTCAGTTTATTCTTAGTTACATTAATTTGTACAGCAATTCCTTGACCGTACTACAACAAAACCCGAAACTAATCAAAACCGCACTTTTCAAGGTATTGCTGAATTCGTAAAATCACGTGGTGAGTTCCCTTTGAACTTTGAGGCGATTATAATTCTTCCGAGGAAAACAAAAAAAGGGGAAAGGGAGAGGGAGAGCAAGTAGTACATCTTTGAGTCGATTGATTCTCATACTTGTGAAATATTGCGATACAGAAATATACTGCAAGCATAATTTTCAATAAAAGTCCTAAATAGCCATTTTTGGCCTTTTTTCGGCCATTTTTCGCTCTTCTGAAATGCAAAAATGCGGACCTAGGACGATCTATTACGGCATTATTAGCAGCTGGTAAAATCAAATTGATCAATGTGAATATCATTTTGATGATCTCACACCTTTTAATGACGTCACACGAATCTCTTCCTTCCTTGCTATTTCCGTTGTTTAACATAACAGAGACCGACCGAACAAAAAGCGTCCCATGGAGATGTGTGGACACCACTAAAAAGTAAAATTATATATTTAGGTGTCAGTTACAGTTGGGCAAGTCGGGTGCACTCTTTTTCTTCGACCCTTGAAGAATTCACAGCGCGAAATTTGATAGAGAACAAAAGATTGGCTTTTAATTTCATTTTTGCTTTAATGTCTGATGAATATATTGTATCAGTGTTTAATTACACCTTTTGATCAAAAATTAGACGTGTGGAGACTCTGAATAACTTTTGGTACTTTCTATTAAGGTAAACACCGTCATAAGTTAATGAACGTTAAAGCTAAGATTACCTGGGAATATATAAAAATCCATCAGGATTTCATCTTATATCTAAAACCGTTGATACAATCCCAATAAATTCCCAGAGTTGGGGGTATGTTTAGCGAAGGTGGTTCCAGCAGAAATTCCGCTGACGTCAAGCAATATGCGATTAGTCGAAAACTTATCAAGTGAGTCAAATTTAACAAACAATTTAATCCATTCACAGCAATAACAATTTATGTATACAATACTGTTTTTTTTCTCTCACGAGTTCCCTTATTTCTTTTCATTTTATGCCCCATCGGGTGTGCGCAGACGTGAAATTTTCACACTCGGAGTTCCAATCGGGACAATTTTCTCCTTTATAAAAATGAATTCTTGAAACTGGGAATAATAAAATGATAAATATAGAGAGTTGGGCATTTCTTGGGAACCTTAGGAAAGAACTCAAATAACGATTGTAGCCACCCACCCCCTGCCCAGGTTGTAACTAAAACAAAGCCCCCACCCATTAAAACGATTACTGGTGTAAGTGAACAAGAATTTCTATTGAATTGGATTGTGATTGTATAGACTTCCATTCTCATACTTATAATAATAACATCGTACGTTTACAAACTTTTCTCATGGAAATTTTCTCCTGATAACTGATTTGGGGGAACCCCTAAATATTGAGAGGCCTTAGATTCAGCCCACTCGGCACCCGCGTCTATCCAGGACCAGATCTCACCGTTTCTTTTTATACATCAAAACATTTTTTTTCATTCATAAAGGAAAAAGAAACTAGCTCGGATAACAGAAGGAAAACATTGCAAATTTACAAGTTATAAAATCGAAAGAATACTTAAATAAAAAACAAGTTCTGGAGTTAATTGATTCGTTATTAATTTTAATGACTAGTATTTATTAAGGTTCGTCTTAATTTTTATAGTTGCTTTTTATTTCAAGTCTACTTTGTCCGTGAGCAATCGGCACTAGTCGGAAATGAAAGGAAAAGACCCTCGGTGAGACTCGAACTCACGTCCCTTCCCTCTCGATATACCGATCATAATCGATCAGCGTCCTTTCTTCGCTGGACTGCCGTAGATTGACAGCCTGGCTAGAGTTGAGATAAAAAAAATGCGAGTGAAAAATTCGTAAAAAGATTTAAACACTGGTAGTTAAAAACAATGAAGATTAATGATTTGTAATACTTTAACTGATAAAAGATGAATAATAAAACCAGGTCTGGTTAGTCGCTCAGTAGAAACCGCCCCGTGTCCAACATTTTATGGTAACATGGCAGTGTTAACGATGATCAATTAAAAAAAAAGGAAGCAATCATAAATAAATTACATCTTCCGCCTTTGGAAAGTCGGAATTTTCCAAAAACAAACAAGAAAAAGCGTGAATGCCGCGCTCAAACTAAGAGATCAATTTTAGCATAAATTTACATTGTTAAATGAACCCCGACTAAAAAACTAAAAAAACCCAAAATGAAACATAAAGAGACATAAGGAGTAAACGTTTAGATCGTAAGCCTTTTAAACTCTATTAGTGAGGCCTGTACGCGTGGATACATACATACATACATACATACATACATACATACATACATACATACATACGCGCTTTCTTCCAAAATTTTTTACCACGCTGTCGGATTCCAATATCCATATCTACGTGTATCCAATCATAGCCAAGCAGACGGAGAGACCGACAGACCGACTTAGAAACTGGAGAAACCAATGTTGACAGCTTTAGTTGAAAGTTTTCAAATAATTGCTGTACGTATTAAATTCCCGTTAAAAAAAAAAGGATATTACTCGGCAAAATAGAGCAATAAATCGTATAGTTATTTGATTTTTAAGATTTAAGAGAAATTAAGAAATAATGAATGAATTGATTGTAAGTAAAAACTAGTCTCTAATACTACGATATTTTCAGTGATTAAAAAAAAAAGTTAGGATGAAAGTAAAAAGCTAATCAAAATTAAGAAGAAGGTAAAAATTGATTTCGAAGCAACATAAGTAATTGTGAGAAGAAAAATAAGGCGAATATGAGATGAAAATGCGATTTTATGGGATAAATATTTTCTTGTAAGGAGAATTCGGTATCGTTCCCTATTCCCTGTCATTCCTGGGCGTGTAAATAAAGAATGAAAGAAGGAATTAGGCCGGTTGAGAGGACGAATAATACAGAATCAGGGATGATGTTACTAAAAAAAAAAAAAAAAAGGTGATGCCGTTTTCTGAGGGAGTCAAAAAAAAAAAAAAACCCGGAACTGGGAGGAATGATAGGTGCTTTTATCTGTGGTTTTATATACATGATGTCTTTATACATACACACATGCTGGTATTTATAATGACGCACTTAGGGGTATTCATATATACATGCATATTAGTATTTATACACACACACACACATATGTATATGTATTTAGATAAACCCACTATACGAGACATATATATATATATATCTACACATACACACACATGGAAATTCGTTCCAAGATGTCCTGCATATTCCTAAATCGCGCTAATCAGGATCTTATTCTGATTCAATGTGTTAGTTTTTCAACTTAAACTTAGTTATGTTAATTTGTGCGGCGATAACTTGACCGTACAATTCAAGTTATTGCTAGATAGATAGATAGATAGATAGATAGATAGATAGATAGATAGATAGATAGATATGTGTGTGTGTGTGTGTATGTGTGTACGTATAAATACTCATAACATATACATAAATATTTATTTACATATATATATATATAAATATATATATATATATATATATATATATATATATATGTATACACGTTTATATGTACGTATGTATTCATATATATATATATATATATATATATGTATATATATATATATATATATATATAAAGATATATGAATATGTTAATATATATATATGTATTTATATGTATATATATATGTGTGTGTTGTGTATATAGGATTCAGGAATATATATATATATTATGTGTGTGTGTATATATTCATATATATACATGTATAAAAATATATGTGTGTGTTGTGTAAATAGGATGCAGGAATATATATATATATATATATATATATATATATATATATATATATATATATATATATATATATATATATATTTTCTGTTTACATTGTCTGGGCCAAATGATGAATTAACTGTGTAATGACTAGAGATCATTCCCAGGAGATATATATATATATATATATATATATATATATATATATATATATATATATATATATATACATATATATATATATATATATATATACTAATTAAGCATTCAAAAACTGAGTGCTGTATTTAAAAAATTTTGCAATTGCAGAAAAGAATACAAAAAGCATTGTTAAGCACTGCATCTTATTTGTTTGTGTTCTACCTGAATGGACCCGTTTTTTAAGGCATTTGCAAAATAAACAAATACATGAGACAACTGCATAATTAGCATTCAATAGTCATCTCTCGTGACAAATGTTACGGACAAAAAAGATCGACATACACGTGGACTATTCCACAAGTTTACTGTGTCCAAACCGGAGAGTATTTATTTTTTCTCTTCTTTATTGGGGAATTCTGCTAGCTTCCTGATCAAAGCAAGTGTGCGTTTTTGCATAGGAATGACCTTACAACCTGTCGCATGCGATTAGGAGAGGAGATGGGCACCGCCGCAAAGCACCCCCCCCTTTGTAGAAATAGCCCTGAGAAAAGCCACATGAATGTAAAAAGCCCAACCGTCATGGTTACACCCGGCGATAAAGATCATATGGGATCAATTCGATTAGCGTTACACATAGACACGCACTGAGCGTACATCACGTGCCAGAATACGCGCACGTGCTTTTCTTTTCTTTTTCCTTTTTTTTCTTTCCAGGTCTGCTCAGCATGGCTTGCAATTTCGAAGCTTTTTGCCGGTCTTTCGTGTATACAAGTATACCAAGCCGACTTACATAAATAAATGGTTACATACACACTCGCACATGTGTAAACTTACTTCATACAAAGACAGGTACAACATACATGTACAGCCTACATAATACAGAGACACACATATTCATATGAAATCTGCATAATGCATACATACGCACATACATACATAAATATATACATACACACACATATATGTATACATATATATATATACACATATATATATATATATACATGTATACATAATATATATATATATATACATATGTGTGTGTGTGTGTGTGTGTGTAAGTCTGTGCGTGTGTGTATACGTATAGATGCTCATAGTTTATATGTGTGTGTATATATATATGTGAATATATGTATATGTGTGTGTCTGTGCGTACGTATTAATACTCATAACATGTATATGTGTGTGTATATATATATATATATATATATATATATATATATATATATATATATATATATATATATATATATGTATATATATATATATATATATATATATATATATATATATATATATATATATATATATGTGTATATATATATATATATATATATATATATATATATATATATATATATATATATATAATATCATTCATTTATTGTCTTGGCCAAGTGATGTTTCAACTGTGTTATGAAGGGAGATCATTTCAAATAAGAGTTTCAATATATATATATATATATATATATATATATATATATATATATATATATATATATATATATATATACGCAGCTCATCTATATACACACATATACATACGCAGCTGGTTTTAGGTAAATGAGAATCTCACGTCGTCTTCATGCAGCCAACCTACCTATATACCTACCCACCTACATAGATACATACATACCTACATACATACATACATATACATACTTACATACATACATACATACATACACATACCTACCTACCTACATACATACATACATACATACATACACACATACATACATACCTACATACCTACATACCTACATACATACACACATACATACATACCTACATACCTATCTACCTACATACATACATACATACATACATATATACATAGATACATACAATTCAAGTGAATTTGTGATGGGTTGAAAAATTACTTGGTACCAAACACCAAAAATGAAGACATTAGTCGCAAAAAAATAAAATTAGTAATTCCTCTTCCTATACTTAACCAACGGTATAAGAACTGAACGAAGGAAGCGTGAGTACACAGGGCCGCCTGCTCAAGCCCCCGACCCCGGAAAAAATTTCGAATTGTAACCAATTCAGAGACGTATTGTGTTAATATCGCATGAGTAGTTAGGGCATTAACTGACGAATTCATTTCATCAGTGAATTGTTCAAATAAGGAATTTTAGTAGTACGTAGAGGGCAGTGGGGGAGACCCCCCCCACACACACAAAAAAAAATAAGGGAACGCCGTTCTCACGCATTCCCACAGTACTGGACCCATGTGTTCAAGGAAAAGAATGTAATCATCATCATCATCTTCCACATCCTCATCCGATGATGATGTCTCGGAAAACCTTTCAAAAAGACCGGAAAGATGCGAGGAAGAAATGAAACAAACCAGACGATAATTCAAATGAACAAAAATACTGACGAGAGAGCCAGAACATTGTGGAGAATTGCCGTCACTTGATTCCTCTCCAGTAACTAGAATACAAGTGTGAAAAAAAAACCCAACTCAATGAGTACAAAAAATATTGCTATTAATGATAATGGTAATAATAAGAAAAGAATTGTAACTATGCAGCCGACAGCATTAAAATCAGCTAGATTACTGATTGGAGAAACTTGCTGTCACTTGATCTCCTGTGAAAGCTTACAAACCAGAAACAACTGGTTTGGGTTTGGTATGAAGACTAGACGAGTTCAGGGTATCGCAGGATGCGGGGAGGGGGATGCAAAGTTACCTTATTTCTCGGCGTCGAAGACGTACCCAAATTTAAAATTTTGATTTGCAAAATTTAGAAAGAAAAGAATAAAGATAGTGTAGGCCTCAGCCTGTGAAAAAGGTAACTGGTAGGATACGGTAAAATTTCGATACTTATTTTTGAGCTAAAAAATAACGTCTACTTTCAGCGTCAGAAAATACATTAAGCTGCTCAATAATTTGAGTGAGAGCCTCATTCATTGAATTTTCGGCGAGAGAATACAAGATATACTTTTTTTTACTCGGCGCGAAAGAAAGCAAGATGAAATAAGGCTACAAAAAGACGAGTTTCGCTTTCAGATATATCTGGGTCACAAAATTAGGCCAGTCTGGGTAGCTCTCCATTGCCAAAAGGTAAAAAAAAAAACAGCTAAATAATACAAAAAACGTTATTTCTTTGTATATTGCGTTTTTTTTCCTTATTCTTTTTACTTTATACAACCATTTCGGCAGATGGAAAAATTCTAACGCTTACCAGCCGTTCACAGGTAAATACGGACGTTTTTCCCCATCGGCCCGGTTCCCTGAAGCCCCAAATGCTGGGTGGGCCCGAAGCTGCTAAATAATACCATGTCGCATTTGATGAAGATGAGAAAAGAAAGGCGCTGTGCCCAGACGAGTGTAGTGCGTATATGTGTGAGTGGGCACTGTATCGCACGGTTTGCCTCTGCCCGACCGAAATAGGACAGGTCGACACAGATATTATTAAAAGAGAGGAAGAAAGCACGAAAAACAGAAAAAAAAAAAGAATGATAATAACGAAACCAAACACTATGATCGTCCTAGATTCTATTCTAATTTTAATACACGGCTTTTTTTATTTTTGGATGTAGGAAGATACAGCGACGTCACAACAATAACACATCAACAACACCGTTTAATAGTATAGGAATCTTTTTTCCGACTCGTAGTTTAGCGGGGGCATAGCTAGGAGAGAATGCAGAGGAGCAATTTAAAATCGCACCCCGACCCCCAATAGAGAGGGGCCTCTAAACAGAGGCGTAACAAGGGTTTTCAGTGCTCCGGGACTAAAACAGCGCTCGGTGCAAAGATATGGTTCAGGGGCAAAAACAATACGTGGAGAGGTTATAATTATCAATTATTATAGTCTGGAGGAAATTTTGCACCCTTTCATATTTGCACCCGAGTAGTGGTAACTGCTCCCTCTCGCCCTCCTTTTGCTACGCCTCTGTCCCAAAAGCTTTATTATTAGTAGTTCACCTATTGCATTATACAATGTCTGCGCCCCTCAGGTTGGGAATACTGCACTAAATGTCAGGGGTGGAAAGATTAAGGAGCTAAGCCCCCTGGACCCCTAAATCTTCAGCTACGTCTTTGAGCCTAGTGTCCCAATTACCACAGATGTTGAGAGGGCACTCGGTCAACTACGGCAAAAATACAAACCAAGCAGTTTTTCGATAATATCTACATTTGCCACAGCTATCTATCTATAAATTTTATTCATATAATTTCTGAAAAAGAAACATTCCTGCTTTCAGAACTTAAAAGGAAGTGTGCCCTCGGCTAAGTGGTAAAAATTGATACACGTATAGTTGAAATAATTTGAGAAATCCCTCTATGGGTGCGCACGCGCGTGTGTGCACCGAGATAACTCGACAACTCGTCGTTGTACGGAGTTCATATTCACCATATTCATTTTTCAGCACTCAAAGCGTTGCACAGTCGGGTTTTGAAGTTGTTTTGATCAGCAGTTCTCGAATAATATTATAAAGATAAATTCATGGAATCAACAGATTATAGATCTTTTATCTAAAATTAGAGATCTAGACAAAATATCTGAATTGGTGATTGATCTGGATTTAGCTATAATATATCTAAATTGGAGTTAGACCTAGATTCAGATATAAAATATCTAAATTGGCTATGGATCTGAATTTGGATATAAAATATCTAAATTGGCAATAGATCTGAATTTAGATATAAACTATCTAAATTGGTGATAGATCTGAATTTACTTATAAAATATCAAAATTAAAATATCTAAATTGGTAATAGATCTGAATCTAGATATGAAATATCTAAATTGGAAATAGATCTGAATTTAGATATGAAATATCTAAATTGGCAACACCGAAGATAAGTAACTGAAATTTTGTACGGCGGACGGAAATTTATTCCGCATGACTTACATGGCAGGCTGATCCTCAGAAGTCCAGTACTTTCCAAGAATGCCCCTGCCCTAGTAGAATTCAAATAATTGATGAGATTTTTAGTTTTATTTTACTTTTGTGTTTTTTTTTTCTCTAATCTTTCTTTGGAACCATAAATCAAACCTGTCATCAAAACTATCAAAACAAGTGTCTTCAGTTTTCATGTAGGTCTGGCTTGCTGGCTATATATGTATGTATGTGTCACGCGGACATACTGCATCAATGAAGCTAGAGGACTGAAATATTCAACATTTACTCCTTTTGTCTTCAGAACTTTTCTTCTCAATTCCCCCTCCCCAAAATAGGTTTTTAGTGAGAACTCTGTTTGAAATTGAAGTTCATACTAAATTGACCCCTTGTATTATTTTGGTTTTTTTTTTCTGTTTTTTTCTTTTTTAAGTTCAGACTTTTTAGTGATTACTGCCCAAACTGATGGCGGGATATGTAACCTATTCATTGATCGATATTTCTTCCAATGTTTTAGTTGATCACCCCCAACATGTTTGCGTTCGGTTCGAATTTATCTATTAGTTATCGTTTTGTTGAAACTGATACCGAGTGCCTCCACCTCAACCGTGAATTTTGGGACGCTGAATTAAGAGATGGCCGAAAAATTGCATGAAACATTTTACAATTACACATGTTGATTTATTGCAAGTTTTCTTTTTCCAACTAATCACAATAAATCAAAGGTTCTCAACCTTTCATTGCCAAGGTCTATTTACGTGAATTTTCGTACGGACCCCAGATCTTTTGAAAGGCCCGCTTACTCAACAAGCTCACTTACGTTAGACTTTTGGAAGGTCCAAGGTCCATCCACCGACATTCAGTTTGTAGACACCCAGGTCTGGAACCACTGCACTAAATATTCGGAGGCGGTGGGGGTGAGGGTCATCGAGCCAGACCCACGATTTCCATCACCGCCCCTGAAACGAACTTTATTTCACCACCATCATCAAAACTTGCCTGTCAGAGGCGTAACAGGGGGAAGGTGTGGGAGGGAGCGATTTAAAAACATTTCCGATCCCCAAAATGAAGACCCCAAGATTTGTAAATAACACGGCATATATATATATATATATATATATATATATATATATATATATATATATATATATATATATATATATATATATTCACCATTTTTAGGTTTTTCTGATGGATATAGATGGATAGATTTTTTGGTGACTGATCTTTTCCCCATTATTGCAATCAACGGACGGATGTTTTTTTTGTTTTCATTTTGCTTTCATATAATATATATATATATATATATATATATATATATATATATATATATATGTATATATATACAACATTAATGAATTAATATATAATTATTCATATGTATTTTGTAATTTATTCATTTTTCAGCGTTCAATACAATTATGTAGAGCTATTATATTAGCATTAGGAATTCATCGACTCATTTTAAATTCTGACTGAGTGAAGCAGATTGGATTGACACTGTAAGTTGATAAATTCTCAATACAAATATATATATATATATATATATATATATATATATATATATATATATATATATAAATATATATATATATATATATATATATATATATTTATATAACCTGCGAAAACGGTTCGTTTGCACCACGCCAAGTCGCCCAAGTATCACATTTGACTCCCCTTCCCCACCAAAGGCTCTAAAGCAAAGTTTCCTCTACGCGTGCATTTTGCACAAAAAGATTGCTTACCGAAAATAACATAGTCATTAATAATCGTATGTATGATTTGATAATAATACATTACTAAACTGAAAGTCTGGACTTATCATGGTTGTCAGAATTGATTTCTCCATACAACATTGTACAATAACAGATACTTCTTTATCAGTATTTCCTGTAAATGGGATTCGCAAACTAAAGCAGAACAAGTCAACCAAATTTGAGAGATTGAATTCGTCATCAGTTTTTGTGTAGATGACGTCACCGGTTTTTGGTCAGGTCATTGTCATTGCTGTGACATACGAAAATAAAGTAAAAACTCAGTAGTAAAAGTTTATTGATAATCTAAATATGGCGAGCAAGAGGGCTGAAAATTTACTCCTTATTAGGTTTAGAAAAATTGTTTTTGAAGATGCCCCTCCTAGAAAGATTTTGTTGTGAGGGGTTCAATTTGCAATGTAAGTTCATGCAAAATTGGTCACTAGATTGTGCCCACTTGTGTTTTTGGAAAATCCAACTTCTTAACGATCATCACCCAACAAAAGGCGATAAAACTAATCCGGTTATTAGTTCCCCCTTTTTCTAATTTTTTTAATTGATCACTTCCAATATGACAAGCTGCCAAAAGACGTTGGTCACGCGATGATTTTCATTGAATGACTAACCAGACCTGTTATGAATTCCAGTTTGAGTTTTCATCTACTACCCTAGATAAAATCTAGATATTGGAGGCTGGGGCTCTGATAGACATTGGTGCATTGCCATGGGAACGCGAGGGAGCGGCATTCCCTTGTCTTCGGAGAAGGGGAACGGTATTTTCTCACTATTCTATTTGTACGATTCAGTGGTGAGAAAAATTAGCCAGTCTATGTCCCTAAAACTCACCCATATGAGCTCAAATAGTCTCAGAAATTGGTTGAATTTCAAAATTGTTCTCGAGTGAGAAGACAGCCCTGCTTTTCTTTTTCTTAATACACCACGAGGAACACTTAACTAAATGTGTGATATTACAACGACTGAGTAGAATCGAATCACCGTAGCCCCACAAATGGCCCAACCGACCAACCAGCCAAGTGGGCCATATTTTCTTCTCTCTTTACTCATCTAAAAATTTTTTTTTTTTTTTTTTTTTTCAAAGATGGTCATTTTGAGACCAACAATGCCCTATTCTTGTGCTGGCATTTATTTTTACAGATAATTTCAGACAAAAGATCTATTTATCTTTTAGATAGTGTTCTTGTACACGCGCAGGCTACAGCGATTCATCTTTTCGAGCGACAGGTATTTCTTTCTTTTTTTTTTTTTTTCCTAAGGTAATTTACCCGTCAAATTCCCAAATCATGTGCTGTCAATTCTATCCGTGTATTTGCACCCGAGACCCCAAGACCTTAATTAAATCCCCCCCTCATCCGAACTCATTTTAGTCAGCTTGAAATGCAACACAGAATTTATGTTGCTACTACTTTTGGTGTGTAACGTAGCCAGCATAGTCGCTCCCACCAAACATCAAAGAACAATACAGGTAGGTACTTATTACTTACTCGAATTGTGGCGTAAAGCACTGCCTTTTTGGGCTTCTAGTTCGTGCCTTCAATATATTTAGGGCATTGCCCGTTCTATAGGAGCATATTTGGAAGGGCCCGGACTTCCGTGGAGCAACCTGCCGTTATAGTCCTGTAAAAACAAATTTCTGTCCGTCGTGCGAAAGTACGGCTTCGAATTATTTCAGTTACTCCTCTTCAGAATTGCCGATTTAGACATTCAACACTTTTAGTTTAAAAAAATCTATAATCTGCAGTTTTTTTTTATTTATTCATCTATACCAGATTTCTCGAGAACCGTTCCACAAGACAACTTCAAACACGTCATTGCAATGCCTTGTGCGCTGAATAATATATATGGTGGATTTCAACTCCGTATAATTGTCAATTGTCGAGTTATCTCGTTTCATACACGCACGCACACACATGAAGATTTCTCAAGTTATAGTTATGTGAAAAATACTACCGCTGTTTAATCTGGAAAAAAAAGCCAGATTCAATTTGTACTTCATATCTTGAAGTAGACTCAAGTTTGATAAAATCAGAGATTATTTTTTTTAAAGAGAGAACAGGTTTATTTATATCGAAAGTTGAACTTAGAAAAAGGTTGGCTGCGCTTGTGTCAAACTCCCTAGCTTCATACAAATCTAAAAGGTAAACAAGACAGAATTCATTTCCCCAGAAAATATCATTCCAAAACTATTTGTCCCACTTCAAAGTTCATCTAAATTGAAAGAGAGAATTCGTCATCTGTTTTCGGGTACGTAACTCTCATTCGAGCTGTCACTGGTGTTAGGTGATGTCATTGTCATTGGTTTTTGGTGACGTCATTGTCACAGTTGTGATAAACGAAAATAAAGCCCAGACTCAAAAGTAACAGTGTGACAATAAACCCATTTGACTCATTTTCTTTCTTCAAATTCGTGAATTACCCTATTTTTCTCTAAACTGTGTGCGTATGCGCAAGCATACATGTTTTGCAACCGGCGCACAAGGTAAACGAATGTGCGCACAAGAGGTTACTTATATAAAATGATGTAGTAATGGATGAGTATTGATTTCAACATTTCCAGCAACTTTGAAAATAATGATAATGATAACTGTCCCAAAGACACTGAGGGCGAGACTGGAGGAGAACGGGATAAGGGGAAGGATTGAGACTGTACAGACCACAGCACTGTTAGGAACTGTGCGGATACTGAAGAAAGTGCTAAAAATATAAAGACTGCAACGTTAATTGTTACCAGTGACCCAACAGAGGAAGGGAAATGAAAGCGGTAATGTTAACCACTGCACTTGCATGATAGGCGAAAGAGTAGAGATGTTGGCTGAAGACCTGAGGAGACTTATTGTCACTCAGCCTTCAGCAATGACCACTGGGCAACCAATGTGAAACTGTAAACCACAGTATTACTGTGGCCCATGAGTACTAGGAGAGAAAAGCTGGAGACTTGAGGAGACTTGCTGTCACTCAAACTCAAACTCCAGCTAATAATAATAATAATGATGATAATAATAATAATAATGATAAGAAGAAGAAGAAGAAGAAGAAGAAGAAGAAGGAGAGAATGAAAAATAAGAAAAAAACATGATGGAGGCGGTACAAATCACAGCGCTGCTGTGATAGGTGAGGACGATATAAGAGTAAGGCTAGAGACCTGAGGAGACTTACTGTCACTCAACCTCCTGCAATAACCACCCGACAAATGGGTGAAACCGTAACTCACACCGTTGCTGGGGACTGTGAAGAGAGCAAAGAGGAGGGCTGGATCCTCCCTGTCACTCGGTCTCCAGTGGTGACCAACGGGCAACTGGTGTGAAAATGCAAATAATAATGATAATAATCTGTGAATTGATGGTTGGTATTTTTTACGAATTCATTTCGTCATTGCATTACGTAGAAATAAGAAATACTCGTTTATACTTTATTTATTGGAAGAACCAGTGTTGAGCACATATGACAAAAACTCTGAACTGAGAAACCGTTAACCGCTGACTTGTTAAATGAATCTGGCTTCAGTTCGGATTTTTAGGACACACATCATCATCAGTCTTTTCACGTCCATCTTCGGACATCGACTTTCCCCAGGATTCGCTGGACCTCTCTATCGTGGATGTCGCGGAGCCAGTACTTTCGGAACGTGTCTAGTCCGTCTCTCCATCTTGTATTCCACCGGCTTCGGTTGCACATGTGATCTCTGGGGATCCATGTTGTGAGTCTTGAGGTCCATCGGTTGTCAGCTATTCTCACAATATTACCAGCCCATTGCCATTTGAGTTTTCTAATGGATTCTATGATATTTCGGATTCCCATTTTTTTCCCTGATATATATTGCGCTGTTTTGTGATCTCTTCATGTGAGATCTATATATATGATTAAAAAATAGTTTATTCAATGGGAAATAGATTAATAATTACTGCTTGGAATTCATTTCATTGTAACGCCTTCATTAGTTTTAAATAAGTTTATAAAATTACTGTTTGTAATTCAGGTCTACTGCAATTGGAATATGGGTTACGGAGACAAAGCAATTCGGTTAACTCCGTTGGAGGGACCTCGCGTTTTCTTCGGACCATATAATTGAAATTATACCTCTATTCATTGTTAATGTCCTCAATTTTGTGCTGTTACATTTCGTCAGTTTGAGTTACATTCAATCAACGGACTTTGATGAGTAAATTTTGTGATTTGCCTAGTATTTAGATTTCTGTGTATGGAGGGGGGCAACAGAGATGCCCCGGTTCCCAAGGTCTAAATTCGGCCCTGACCTGAAGTGCATCGGGCCGATGCACTTCAGGTCGGTAGGCCCCTTACACACCGAAGGTCTAAATCTGGCACAGCACGTGTTGATTTTTTAAACTATGGCTATCAACCTCTCCTGTAAATAGCCTGTAAACGTGTCCTCAAATGAAACATGGACCATTTAAGGGAGGTGCTCAGTTTGGAGGGGTTTTAGTCGGGTAGCTTCTTTTAGAGGGGGGTAATTCAATTTTAGGGCGGATCCAGGAATTTTTCCTCGCCTGCGTTGTGACTAGATGTCCACACTGCGAAATATCTCCAAAAGTTCTCTGTGAATTACAACTGAATGTTGCATTGGGGTGGGCGACGGACTACAGAGGAAAGATTGAATTCTCATGTGGATCCAAGACTCCTTTCTCCCCCTACATCGTAGGTATATGTTCACACCATATCTCCAAAAGTTCTCGATTGATTTAAATTAAATTACCTGAAAGATATGGGGCATGGAAGAAATGAGTACATTTCTACCTATGTTTTTACACTTATCTCCCCTGCATCGCAACTGATTCTCTTTCGGTTTTTAGTGACAACGGAATTGGCAGGGTCTTCGTGTGTGCGTGTGTTTGTGTGCTTATTTTTGTTCCAGTGCTCCCGGCCATACTATCTTATCTAGATACTTGAAAATTGACATCGGCACTCCACTAAACCACTAAAATTTTTTTAAAAAAATTTTGAAACTAAAAATACCATTTAGATTCTCTAGAATTTCAACATTTCAGATGTTTCCAGTGGGAAATGCCAGTGATGTCATAAATGCAATTTATTCTCACTATATTCATTCTTCGGTAATTTTTTTTTTTTTTTACACGCCTTCAAATTTTGACGCAACGTTTGTTAGATTATTTACTGCGATGGTGAGTTCAGTTTAAGTTTAATTTAATCAATTTTTTCAAGTGTAAGTATTGGAGAAAAATCGACACTTTTTATCATTTTTTTTCTTGGTAATTGATATGGATTTAATTAAACGACATATCTCCATTCAGTAACTAATTGAAATAGTCACAAAATCAATAAATTACAAGTGAATATCGATAAAATTATAAATTTATCAAATATAACGAAGACAATTTCTGAATTGCGTTTTTTCTTCTTTATTATTCAATTCTTATTCGCTTTCATTATCTTTACGAATTTTATTTTCCCAGAGTAATTTTGGGAGGCGTTTTTGTCAAACGCTGGATTTTACAACAATAACAATAGCAACAACAATCCTCACCTAATCCGGAAGAGTAAACTCTTTACTGTTCATCTGTCCTGTCACATTGAACCAAACCACTATATATAAATTAACTTTAAGGCAGTTTGTTGCCCAATTTGACATCATTTCGGTAGCTCCTGCAGCCAAGTTATTGCCAGATGTATTGCTCTATGCTTTCCTCTAGACTATACCAGCAAGGAGGATTCTGACGACAGGGCATCAAAGAATCTCCATTCGCTTTACCCAGGCGTCCGCCCTGGAGTGGACGTTCCATTGTCTGTAGAGAAAAGACCGAAGCCATTCATTATCTATAGTCCTTCGAGTCATTCAAGATTTAACCTGAAAGTCTCAAAAGACCGTCACGTAACATTTATTCTAGTAAGTACCATAGAACCCATCAAAAGTGACGGGTAGCATTTTTCTGTTGTATTGGAGTAACTAACCAAGAGCTATAGAGAATTTGGATCTTTAGCTAAATTTAAACCAAAAGCAGGAACCTTATAAAAATCGGAAGTTACATTATATACGCACACAAGTAAATACAATCATCATCATCATCATCAGTCTTTCAACGTCTGTTGTTAGACATGGACCTTCCCTAAGATTCACCATACTTCTCTGTCGTAGGCATCGCGGATCCAGTATTTTCTAAATCTGTCTTGTTCATCTCACCATCTTGTACTCTGTCAGCCTCGATTTCGCATGTGAATCCTTGGGATCCACGTTGTGAGTCATGATGTTCATTGGTTGTCTGTCATTCATGCAACATTGCCCGCCCATTGCCATTCAAGTTTTCTAATAGATTCTATGATGTCTCTGACTCCCATTTTCTTCCTTGTATACTCTGCCGTCTTGTGATCTCTGTGCGCGTTGCATGCTTCTCAGTTTGCGGGTCTGTCTCTTGGTTAGATTCCATATTTCAGTTCCATAAATGACTATTGGGAGGATGCATTAATATTGATAAAATCAGATACTCAATAAGATAAATGTTCAGTAATCACTGCCCATTTCATGCTTTTTCAATCAATCCGTAATTTGCAAGTGGGAGTGATCAACGATTTCTGGTGACGTTCTGGTGAAGATCAGGCCGTCTGTCTAACGACTTTCGCAGCTTTGTGAACGGCTTTCCCTTACATATCCTGATTAATAGACAATACCCCAGGCTTGAAATCCTGATTCATTTTATCGTTCCAGCGACAGCCTATGTGTATGAGTGCAAAGATCCCTGTCAGGCGATCGAGTGACGGTTATGTTTCTTTCTTAATTTTATTTATTGGTTTGGAATAGCGTGACAAGCGAACGAACTTCTGCACTAAAAAGTAACTGCGGTAGGAGCAACTCCTGTGTTCTGAATGAGGCGGTAACTCTGATTATACAGGGTGGAGCAAAATAAGCCGAGCAGTTTGTTTTCTCTGTGAGCAATAGGCCCTTCCACTTGAATTTAAGGTTAGGGGGTTAAAAGGGGTTTCATCCAAAACCAGTGGTTCCACAAGCGAGTCTTGCAGACCTTTAATCCAGTAAAGAATTCGATCCACACTAAGTGTCTCATACTTTCTGCCTTATGTCAGACTTGGGTAAGTTTAGAAAATCCTTGAGAACCTTACCATAGAGCAATGCCAACCAAGTTACTTTTGGTGACTGGACGCAATGCTCAATTGGCGAGACATTCTGTTGACAAAACTTAGGAGAAGTTGCATATTTGATTGACAAATTTAGAGGGGGATATCCGATTGACAAAATTCGGGGGGGATTCTTTCCTAGTTAACTTGACTCTCCTTATATTACATGGTTTACAATCAAACATTCTTCCCCTTATATTGTTTATATATACGTGACCTTGCGCCACACTAAGTCAGGCTAAGCTCAATTATAAGGGTATAGTCATAGCAATGTTTGGAATGCAATTAAGAATAATAATCGTTCTGGTTGAAACAAAAGAAAATGTTTCACCTAATATTGATTTTAGTTTAATTATGGACTTTTGCTTGTTCCATTATCACTCGATAGTCTTTGTGAATACAACTCTATCTGATGGGTTCACAAAATTCACTGAATGATTAACGGTTTGGTGTTGAAGTCCGATACCTTGAATGTTTCAACAAAATAATTCCTGACACAAATAATCGGGTTGTCGACTGAATTTTTTTGTCTTAAGTTCTCATTGGTAATTAGAAAATTAAACTAAAGCGATTATTGCCTTAGTCATCCAAATAGGATAGAGGTTGTGTATTCACCCGTGTTTGTCTCCAAATGTTCTTAATGAATTTGTAGCAATAATCTCCTTTTTGAAGAGTTCATTAGGTTGACACGAAGCAGAATATTTCAACGTGTCCACAATTCAAATGCAACGCAAAGTGTCCAAAATTCCAACACACCACAAGGTATTCACGAAAGATCTCCCTGCGGCTTTTCCAGCGAAGAATTTCAAAGGCGTTTTGTGGAAAGATGGGTCATGGGACAAGTAACAATCGATCAAATGTTGGGGCGGATCCAGGAATTTGTTCGTGATTTTATTAACACTGCGTGATAGGACATTATTTCCAGCCTTTTGGGTGTAACTGCTCGGTAATGACGTTATCATAAATACATGAAATGAAGAAATTCATTTTAGTAGTCTTTCTAATTATTGACGGTATATCTCTAATGAATAATTATCACTTTTTATGACTTTTGTCATTGCATAGTCTGGTTAACTTTTTATTCGTCCATTTTTCTTCTTTTTCGTCAGTGAAGGTGTAAACAAGAGATGTGGAGATTTATTCACCACTTTACAAGGGAAAAATGTGACACACTGTCCAGTTTAATATGGGGACGAACATTGTCCGGTCCGTACAGCCGGTGCCATAAAAGTGACAGGCTGACGCACGGCCCTCCACTTACAGGGCATAAGAGAGGTACTGCCCAAGGGTTGCAATCCCCAGGCCCAAGCCCTGTGTCATTTGTGCCGTGTGTCTCCCAAACACAAAATATGACTGCTTCCAGCCAAAACAGATGCAAACTCGAAAAATTACGGAACGTTTTCATATTTTTTTCTTCACAAAAATTGATTTTGGTTCGATTTTACTATAGAGTCTACCTTTACGACGAAAAAACAAATTAGGGAAGCAACCAGAGAGGGCACTAACTCAGTTGTGCAGAGGTTTCTGGATCCGCCCTCAATCACTTCTTCCTTAGCCTGTAACTCTACCTACCACAAATTTTGATTGAAAGTCATTGAGGAATCGTGTTAGCTGATGTGTTAATGTATAGGGAGAATCTCCTCAGATGGGGTAAAGGTTAGCACATCCGCCTTTCATCCTGGAGGACCCACGTTCGATCACCGATGTGAGCTAATACTGTGGGAAAACTCATCATTAGGACAAATTTAGCAACAGCCAACGAAGTACTCCCTAATCTGCTTAGGAGGGTTTTTAAAATGGGAATAGAGTCGCCCCCCCCCCCCCCTATTTAAAATGATGGAAGCAACTAGAAAGAGGAACTTCCGGGTCCCCTCATCCTGCAATAAACTTATATATATATATATGTATATATATATATATATATGTATATGATTTACAAGGATATATACCCGCATATAGATATCCTTATAGAACTCATTTTATATGTCGATAGCTCTATTTACTTTGATGAATATTGGGCACTGTGATTAAATATCATCAACAACGGAAAAATCCGTTTCTATTTTTTTGTATTCTTTCAAATTGAAAAGACATTATAAACCACATATATATATATATATATATATATATATATATATATATATATATATATATATATATTGAAGAAAAATACGTAACTTACATTAACAGATATTGGGAAATGAGTGATTGAAGAGGCACAAAAAACATTTTTGGAAAAGTTTTCTAATGTTCAATGCGTAAAGCTGTAAAGCTTTCTAGTACATATATATATATATATATATATATATATATATATATATATATATATATATATATATATATATATATATATATTGGAAGAAACGGAAAAGTATCTCTCGATCAGGACCAAATACCTTCCTCTTAATTTCAGTGATTCGGTGTTGCTTCGCTCCAAAGAGAAATTAATTTTAACCAACGGAAGAAAAAGAAGGAAACTGAATATCTACCCTTGTTGTATCGTCATGTAACAAAAATTGATGTTGGGCAGATTTATCTTTTATTGTATGTGCGTTTGTTTATGCGTGTGTTAGCATGTTTGCTTTTTTTGGTGCTCCTGGCCTTACTGTTTTGTCCAAAGACTTGAAAATTAGTATCAGTGCTTCACTAGACCCTTTGCGAAAAAGTTTTTTTTTCTGATTTTTTTAAAATAAGCTTATTCTAACGTGTTTAAAAATACTATCTAGATTCTCCAGGGTCTAAATATTTCTAGATATTTTTTTACACCATTTTAGATATTTTCCAGTGGAAAACGCCAATGATATCATAAATACAACTTATTCTAAGGACAGAATTTTCCTTTCATGACTTCAAATTCTGACGCTACTGTTGTTCAATTATTGACTGCGATGGCTAATTTATCGTTTATTCATTAATTGAAATGTCTTGGTGGTTATCTCCGTAAACAATTTACATTAAAAATACGTATGCAGCATTAAAATAAATATTGATTCAAGTTATGAAAGTGTATGAAAATTACAAGCTTATCAATACAGAGAAATATTTACCTGATACATTTCATTTATTTATTCATTTTTCATAAATTCTTCAAAATGTTTCAGCTGTTAATTCCCAAAATTGCCATCTTAATTTATTTCCCATCCCAAATGATCTAAATTCATAAAGTTATTATTTATACCTATTCTATTTTTACAATAAACGATTCCAGGGTTTAAAGATATTTGGGGGGGAAAATCGATTTGTTTTTGCGACTTTGTTTTTGTAATAGACCTTACTTGTAAATTCTCCGTCCTATCTGACTTATTTAACATAAGAATTCCGTAATTTGTAAAACCTTTTATTATATTGAGAGTTTCGACTAAGTCTCGTCTTTCTCTCAAGTAATCACGCAAACCCTTCATAGTCTATCCTTATAAGTGAAACCTGTGCTACTCAACTTACAGGTAAATTTTCCCTGTACTGTCTCCAGTTACAGAATTAAATTCTAAATCTTGTATACGGGGCCCAAGCCGGTACACAATACTTCAAATATGGTTACTGCTTTGTAAATCTTTAGTATAACATATGAATCTCTTGAAAAAATATTTCCGCTAAGCCAAGCAATTTTCGAGATTGATTTAGCTACGACTGAAGAGGTATGTTTTTTTGTTTTAGATTAAATTGTTCATTAAATTCAGCACCTAAGTCTCTTTCTTCCGATGCCTTTTGTAATGGTTGCAATGAAAAGTCTCAAAGAAGAAAGAAAAGAAGTGACAAAATCACAATCAAGCAAAAAAGAAGAAACAAAAAAAAGAACAAAACGAAAAATACAAACGAAAACGTTTTTTCTTTTTCTCCTTCATTTCATTTATTTCATTCATTTTTCGTTAATTTTTACATCATTTGTTTTTCCCTTTATTTTTGTTTATTTTTGTTTATTTATGTATTTATTTTCTTTTGTCGAAGTCAAACCAAGTTGAATTCATTTTCCTCACCTAAGAACAATGACGTGTTCAGATGGTTATGACTTTTTTGTGAAAAGTTAAAAATGAGGGATAGAAAGGGGAGGGAGAAAAGAGAGGCAGATTCTATTCCTACGTTATCAATTAACAAAACAAAGAGGGGGAGAGTGAGAGAGAGAGAGAGAGAGAGAGAGAGAGAATGGGAAGCTACGGACGCTAGACTGAAATATCTGGCATAACCGTCAACATCAGAAACTTAAAATTTTGCACTAACACTCGACTCAATGAGTAAGGAAAACATTTTGTTGTTTTTTGAAAATTCAGTTTACTTGCTTGAAATAGTAACGTTCAGGGTGGGGTTTGACCCTGAAGCAGCCAGTCTTCTTTTATTTATTTTCTTTCTTTTCTTTTGTCACTTTTATCTATTTATCTATCGTCACATACATTTTCTTCTATCTTTTAGTTTATTCATCAATTAATTCATTCATGTATCTTTATTCTTGATCTATACATATTTTTATATTAACAATATATTGTACCATTTGAAGGAGTGAAAAGAAACTCACGATTCTGGACGCCCAAGTTATTAAAAAGAGGAATCCAACCCTGAATAAAATCTTCTTCAGCCGGGGTCAGGGAGTTTGGAGTGTATTTTGCAATTGAAACCCTTCCTAATTAAGAATTCACGTTTCATACCACAAACCACGTCATTTCAAGACATTAATGATCAAGTCAAATATACCGTGGTTAAAATGATTGTGGAATTGTCTAAGACCTTGAAAATGGCTAGTTGTTTAGCCAAGCGAAGAATTATAGCACTTTTGGACAAGATTTACATTCTATGAATCCAAACATACGTTCTCAAAACAAACTCAATAGAAAACATACAAGACAAGCTTAGTAGAAAAAAATTCACAAAATGTTCCTAGCCGTCGAATTTACAGACACACACACGTACCTCTCTCTCTCCCCTCTCTCTCTCTCTCTCTCTCTCTATATATATATATATATATATATATATATATATATATATATATATATAAACTACAGCTTAAATATTTGTTCTAAATATTATTTCAGGCAACGGACCTATTGATGCACGCACACACACACATATATGTATAAACTGACAAAATTTTAATTGAAAGCGGCTCCCCTATTGGTCGCAGGTTCGATTCCTGCAGCAGACCCATTTTCTTTAAATGTTTATTCCATCTAAGTTGTCCATGCTAAGTGATAAATTAACCGTGTAATGACGGGAGATTATTTCAAATAAGAGTTTCTATATAATAGAACGCAATGTATAATCATTCTGTCGGATCATACATATCCATTTCTTAATACATGATTGTTGTTTTGAAAGAAATGAATAGAGCAAGAATAAACGAGATGAGAATTTGGAGTAAAAACATTTATTTGGGCCTTTGCATTACTGGCGGTTGTTTATCTCAAAGGTAAGAGCAACATATATATACATATACTAAAAAGCTTAAGAACACCAAATATATGAAAAAAAAACTTTTTTCACCAAAAACTTGTCATTTCCGTCAATCATTTTTTTAATGTTTTACACAGATTTTAATATTATAGTACTATGAGTGAATTTCTCTTCTTGGGATCATCAGTTGTTTATCATGTAACGGTTTCCGAGATTAAAAAACAAAACAGGGATATTCACATGACTCCTTAGCAGTGTTGATCAAACACCGTCTCCCGTTCAGTTATGATTTTGATATGTAGCGATATTTATTTATTTTTAGGATCATGTCATACTACACGTAGTTCGTTATTTTATATAGGGTATTATCATTATTTATTGTATATAGATGTTACGTCATCATCATCATCATCATCATCATCATCATCATCAATTTCTTAATGTCTGTCGTTAGACGTAGACCTTCTCCAGAATTCGCCACTCCTTTCTAATTTTTCGAATTCGTTTCTCCATCTTGCAGTCTACCGGCCTCGGTCGCACATGTGATTCCTGGGGATCTATCATTTAGTTTGTTTTTTTGTTTTGTTTTTCTTTTTCTTTTAGCACAAGGCTCACTCATGTAGGTTACTGAAAAAAACGTATTTGACGTTGAGGGATCAATAAGTATAACAACAGACGTGACTCATTTTTTGTGTCACTTCTATTGAGTGTTCACCTACGTGAATATTCAGTCCATTAGGCCAGTTTTAATCTCGGACTGATACATAACAACTTCTTCCATCTTCAAGAATACTTGTTACAAAGAAAGAAATTCTTCGAATTCATTTTCTACCAAGATATCCAACCCGAAATTTGACTGAACTTTTAGAAAATCACTGACTTAAGTCTTGATTTTCTCATGACGGACCCCATCTCGCTTCCATCAATATTACAATTTCTTTCAAGTTTACAGCTGACAATACATCAAATTAAGTACTTAAATCTCATTTGTATACTCTGTGGCTTTCCAAATTGTCTCTTCATTCTTATATATATGAATTTGTGTGTACGCATGTGAATGTGTGTTAGTGTGTGGGAGAGTGCGTGTGCATGTGTGTCAGTCTATAATCCATAAAGATGGTGAGAATGAAATTTGATAATATACCATAAAATGGATGGTAGTTTTTATTGCTTTATATTGTCAATATTTCAAGGTAGTTTTTTTTTCTTCAAAAGCTGCAGAAATCTTTTAAATGTTACAAAATATAATTATGAAAAAACAATAATTACTTGAAAGAATTTTCTTGTTAAATTCAGAAAATATGGGAAATCCATTTTCGGATATTTGAAAATCAAAATGGTTAATAAATTATTTTTGACTGTTGGCTTTCTGGATGTGCAGATGGCCTATCGGGTAATGAAATAGACTTTGGAATTAGGGAACCAGGTTTGAACCCTGGCAGGGATAGTCTGTGTTCTTCATTATCATTATCAGCTTTTTTAGCATCCATCTTTGGATATTAACCTTCCCTAAAATTCACCAAACCCCTCTATTATGGGCGCCACAGAGCCAATAATTTCTTAACTTTTCTAGTCTGTAACGCCATCTTATTTTTTGCCGGCTACAGTTTCACATATGATCTCTAGAGATACTCGTTGTGAGTCGTAATGTCCAGCTGTTGTCTGACACTTTTGCATCATGACCAGCCCACTGCCATTTGAATTTTCTCATGAATTTTATGCAGAGATATCATAGTTTGTGTTCACTTTACACTAACACCCCTCGGGGGTGAGCGTCTGCTGGGTGTGTGTGATGTGACAAACGGGGCATTGCACCCCCATCCCTTGCTGGATCAGTTTTTTTTTCTGCTAGGCCAAAGGGTTTTGAACGTTGGGAGCCTTATAGTCAAGAAAGAATATTGGTATAGTACAATTGTTTTATGTAACCCTAAATTGATGTTCACATACAAGATATGACATTATTATTCGTAACTGGGTTGCTGCTAAGACTTATTCAGAATATATCCATTTGCCCATCTTCCCCTAGAAATATATCCACTGCATCCTGAGCTATGGGTGGATAGCAGGACAGTGTGTGCTCTTTAGCATTGTTAGATAGCCCATCTTTGGCCTCAGGCTAGCACCCTAACTATGTAAATAAGCTCACTCAGAAACAGTGATTGGGTATCTATGGCAGTGGCGTATGGTACTTTGTGTTTTGGGTGTGCTCTGTGCTACAGATTTTTTTAAATACAAAAATGATTTAGTATCTGTAAAAAGAAACGAATAGTAAAAGCCTTTTTAGTACAATGTAGGGAAGATGGTCCTGATAGTAAATTGTAAAGTTTCATGCCCTCATTCATTCGATGTTAGAAACAGCAAACAAATTAAAAGAAATTAATGAAAGAAAAACAAAAAATTTGAATTGGACTCTATTATCCGCTGATAATACTGTCTAATCCAAATTCTGTTTTCCGTTGATTCTTTAATTTCTACGATCGGGACCACATTTCCTGCATTGTGCCCAAGGCTACAACCGT
Source organism: Thysanoteuthis rhombus (assembly GCA_963457665.1). Taxonomy (NCBI): domain Eukaryota; kingdom Metazoa; phylum Mollusca; class Cephalopoda; order Oegopsida; family Thysanoteuthidae; genus Thysanoteuthis; species Thysanoteuthis major. Next base: position 4,966,574 of record OY735204.1, on the reverse strand, counting down.
CCGTTGCTTTTTACAGACATTCAAATATTTTTACGTTTTTATGCATCTATGGTACACAGAACCCTTAAGATACAAAGCACCATACACCACTACTTTATGAATCGTTCGAGGAATAGTGACAAGATTATTGCCTTATGTGGCACACGGGACTAACTGAGCATAAGTCATGGATCACTAGTATAATGGTATTTTGCTTGCGTGGTTTACTGTTAATCATACACTCTTCTGTTCGTTTGGGTCACCTAACCAGATATTACAGCTCTTGGCGACTGCAGGATTTGTCTAAGAAAAAGTGAAGAAGGGATTTGTTTTCTTAATTTTTATTTCCTCTGCATATTGATTTTTCCCCCTAAAACCTAAGAGGAAATCTTGTTAATCATTCAATAGAAACCTTCATGTGACCAATTCATTTGGCAGCATGCCGTGCTGAGGGGGGTCAATAAAAATGGAAAAAAAGGTTATCTATCAATAAGGGATGCACAAAATGAACCCGTGCAGCAAAGGGCCTTATTTAGACCTTGGGTCGGGGCACTTCAGGTCCTATTGGCACCTCATACAAAGGAATTGAATTACACGGCAAATCACAAAATTTACACATCTAAGTCCGTTCATTACAAATGAAGAATTAACAAGTCATACAGATATTTCAAACAAGTAAAAATAGTATAACATTGAGAACATGGATAACAGATAAATAAAGATTTATTTTATTTTGCATTTCTACCCCTGATTAGTCAATTGATTTAACCTAATACCCTATTTTCTGTGGCGTTTGTTCCATTGTTTGAACACAGAGAATGGTGTCTGTTATACAGAAAGGTTTAAACAAAAGGGAAGGAAATAATAATAGCAACTACCCCTCCATTTTTGTTTGTATATTTTTAGTCACCCAAAGTAAGACCTTTCGGGCAATCTTCACACCAAAGGGTTAGTAAGAAGGGAGTCATTCAGGCTGCAAAAGTAATAATGTTAAAATTGTAGAAGTTGGAAACACTAAGACATGACATGTTTATAATGAAGACTAAAAAGACTAATATTGGGTAAGGCACTTATTCACTCTGGATTCAAAAATGTACTTGGCGGGAAAACATTCAGAAAGTTCATTTAGCCTAGCAGATGTTTTCGGGAAGAAGCTATTCATGTGGAACTTAGAGCGAGTCCTTGGAATATCTAAAAAGTATGGATGTGTCCCAATTGCAGACAGGGTTTTAACTGAAAATTCCCGAACAGGTGGGACGAAGGAATGTTGTTCGTCTGAACACCTTCCATGGAAATAATGGAAGAAAGGTGCCAAACTTGCTAACTTGGAACGACGATGAGACAATGGTTTGAGTGTGGCGCATATATATATATATATATATATATATATATATATATATATATATATATATATATATATATCGTCATATCACATATATTTATTTGTCACGCGACAAAAGTAGTACTATGCCTAAAAGTGCACTGAGATTCAGCTTTCATGATTGTCGAATATCGAATCACCGTTGAACTCCTAAACAACCACGTAGCTACAGATTCTCCTCTCTTTGCTCGTCTGCGTATCCAGGCGCTCCTGGTCCCATTTTAGGGGCTAAAACTTTGAAAATCTGCACGAGTATACCACGACGCACCATATAAACACTTTTTTTCTTCTTTTCTGTTTGTTCTTAAGAAGTACTCCTTGGGGTCTCTATAGTCATTTTAGAACCGATAATGCCATAATCTTGTGCAGGTACTCCTTTTTAGAAAATTTTTCAAATTAAAGATCTATTTTTTTAGATATTTTTTCAGATAATTAGTTTTGTTTGTTGTTTTTTGCAGGCTACAGTGATTCTTTTACGCAAGGTAAAGATATTTATAGAAATCTACATTATCTTAATTCAAGGCAAAACTGGAATGTGTAATGTTTGTTGCAGATATTTTAGTGGAAACACCTCACATACCTGTGTTCATCTTTGTTCTTTCAGGTTTGTAAAACGCATCAGGGCTAAAAAAAAACGTTTATCTGGATTTATTAGGATCAGTATGTATTGAATACGCGGAGATTGTCTGCCAGACATTTGCCAGCATAATGTTCTACAAAGCTCTAGCTCTTTCTTTCATTTCGTTGTTCTGAAAGGATATTCTGACCTCTCCAATGCAATTCCGATGATCATACTTTCATACCCTATCACTTTCTTTTATAATGGGATCTTCCCCCATTAGCCCCCCCCCAATGGGTATAGTCACCTATGGAGCCGAAACATGAAACCCAACCAAGAGACTGACCCGTAAATTGAGAAGCATGCAACGTGCACATCAGAGAATCATGCTCAACCTCACATGGATAGATCACAAGACAGCACAATATATCAGGAAGAAACCAGGAGTCCGGAGCATCATTGAATCAATTAGAAAACTCAAATGGCAGTGGGCTGGTCATGTTGCAAGAATGGCATTACGACTTATAACATGGATGCCCAGAGATCGCATGTGTGACCGAGTCCGACAGAATACAAGATAGTGAGATGAACTTGACAAATTTAAAAGATACTGGCTCTGTGACGTTTACAATAGAGAAGTGTGGCGAATCGAGGGGAAGGTACATGTCTAACGACGTACGTTAAAAGACTACTGATGATGATGATGATGATTGCTCGAAGTACAAACGAATGCAAAATTTCATAATTCATAGAAGTTTCAGAGGATATTCCAAATGTTCTTATACAACAGGGTTTCTCAACCCGGGTGATATCGCCTATTGTCGGGCGATTCAACTCTTGAATGGTCAGTGAGTAACTATGCCGAAAATTGCGAGCGTTTTGAAATTTTTGATGGCAGTATAAGTTTTTGGGTATCAAAGTCTGTAATTGACAATAGAAATGGGTCTACAGGAACATTTCTATTATCAATTCACCAAGCCAGCACTGTGATATCTAATATTATGTAAACTCAATGTGTCTCTACTACATGTGAATCACTATCTCACAATGATGATAACTAAAAATGGTCTGAGTGTGCCTAACATTTGAGATTATTAACTTACATTTCTTTCATTAAAGAAACAACGAGAGCTGTTTTTAATTTTTCTTTTATTTTAGAATTGTTGGTATCTTTTTGAATATCTTCTATAAAAGTGGATGGTGGAGAAAAAATCCATGTGAAAGTTGGCAGTGGAAAAAAAATCATATGAAAATGGGCAGTGGGAAATATTCCATGTGAAAGTGAGCAGTGGGAAAAAAATTCCATCTAAAAGTGGGCGGTGACGCCCAAAAGGCTAAAAAGCCCAGTTCTACAACAACGAAATGAGAGGAAGGGTTAATACAGAGCTGAAACAATGTGTAGATTGTTCGTTACAGATATTTCAGGGACACACCTCAAATGCTTGTGTGCACTTCTCGAGAACCATTACCATAATCAGTATCCCTTAAGCATGTATGTATACATGGCTTAGCTTGGTTTTTCGGGGGATTTTCCGCAAGTACTGTACCCTAGTCGGTGGGGTTGTTCGAAGAATCTCGCCCCGAATTGTGTGATGAAGTTACAAGGTGAAGTGCGACGTGTGCATGGCTGACCCCTACCTTTAAGCTAAGGTTTCACATTCAATGATCCACCGAGGTAGCATGGATAGAATCGACACCGCCTGGTCATACGATTGACAGGTCTGCCGAACCCTTTGCGAGACAGTTCCTCCGACAGTATGGTTGACATGAGTAGTTGAACCACAGGACATGGACACACGCGTACATATATATATATATATATATATATATATATATATATATATATATATATATATATGTGTGTGTGTGTGTTTGTGTGTGTGTGTGTGTATGTGTATGTGTGTGTATATATATATATATATATATATATTGAAACTAAGTGAAATCATCTCGCGTTATTACGAAGTGAATGTATCATCCAGCTTAAAGAACGTTAATAGAATTAGAAAAAATATTTGTTAATCCTATTTGCGTTGTCTAGGCCAAATGATACATTTAACTTATAATAACGGTAGATCATTTCAAATAGAGTTCCAATATAATATAATGCAATTTATAATCATTTTGTTGGATCGATTATCCATTGTCCTTGTAATTTATATATATATATATATATATATATATATATATATATATGTATATATATATATATATATATATATATATATATATATACTAGTTTTGGCTATTAGATAAGTCACTGCACGCATGCACGAAGCACGTGATATCCATTGATCAATAGGCAAGAACAGAAAAGTCCTGGAAGTTTCAATCTGCTCGCATCTTAATTTCTCATCACTATTAAGCATTGCTTGAAGTAGACTTTTTTTTGTTTTGTTTTGTTTTGTTTTGTTTTGTTTTTTTCCACGTATTGCAAGAAAGGATCAGTTAAAAAAAATCGAACAGCGTATTAATTAGAAATGCTGGCTGGAATTTAAAAGAAAAAACGTCAAATGAATCTTATCGTATTCTGATTTGAGCTTATTGGTATGAATGCGTGGCACGTGCTTACACGGCCTGATTAAAGACGCTTGATGGCCTAAGCACACACGAGTGTGCACGCACGCACTCACATATGCACACACACACACATATGTATATGTATATATATATATATATATATATATATATGTGTGTGTGTGTGTGTATGTGTGTGTACTATTTGGATTAAAAGATCAACAATACTAGATTATTACAACATTTATGATAATGTTTAAAAACGAAAGTTTAGAAGAAAGCGTTCAACTCACACTGTGCGTTAGGATTTTGCTTTTTGCGAAATTATAAGATAGATTTTCCCTAATTGACGTAATAATAATAATAATAATGATAATAATAATGATAATAATAATAATAATAATAATAATAATAATAATAATAATAATAATAATAATAATAATAATAATAATTGATAAGAGAGGACGATATGAAAGGAGAGCTGGAGACCCAAGGAGACTTACAATCATGCAACTTTCAGCGGTAACCACTAGTAAACCACAGCACTGCTGTGGACTGTGAGATTGTGAGGAGGAGGGCACAAAATTTGTGGAGATTGCCGTCACTCAGTCTCAAGCACGGACCACCAGGCAACTGGTATAAGAATGCAAGTAATGATAATAAAAAGAATGATATGAAAGTCAGGGTGTTACCAATAATAATGGGTGCACTCGGAACCGTACCAAAGACACTGTAAAGTAGATTGGAGGAACCAGAGTGCTCCATTCCTATGGAAGAGCATTGCATATATATATACGAGTGTCTCTGTGTATGCATGTTTTGTTTGTTTTTTTAAGGAAATGTACATATTTAGTCCGACATTTACAATTCACACACACACACACACACACACACACATATATATATAATGGTGTAAGGATTTGCTATACAAACACTTTCAAGTTTCTGTCCTGTTTGGGCTTCTTCAAGCGAATCACCTGGAGAAGCCCAAACAGGAGAGAAACATAAACGTGTTTTTGTAGTAAATCCTTGCTCCATTATATTTCAGGCTCTACTTTAAAGCAACATGAAGTTCAGTGTTGAATGTACTGAGCACTTTGTGAAATAAACCCATCATACAGAGGATATTGTATCATATTGCATTCCTGATTTGTATTATATATATGTATATACATATATATAAATATATATGTATGTGTGTGTGTGTGTGTGTGTATAATTGTCTTCTAAGCTTTTTTTCAAATTCAGTCTGGAAGAATTTAAGACGTTATTACATGAATTTCAACTTGAGATCTTACATAAAAAAATTTATTTGTGTTCCTTTCTATTAGTTTATGTTGAGCAAATCAATTATTCATTAATAACTGTCGCTGAAAAGATATTCAAAGGGCTTAAATATATATAAGTGAGTGTGTGTGGCTGTATGTATGTGTGTTTGTGTGTGTGTATGTGTGTGTGTGTACATGTGTGTATGATTTCATAATGAATATTAAAGCATGTATACCCCCACCCAAAAAAAAAGCACGAAATAGTACACATGTTGGACAAGATAAATGTTTTTCTGTTTATATGATATAACAGCTGTTGGTTTTGGGATTTCAAAACAAAAGAAAAAGAAAAAGAAAACTCTTTCGTATTATTTGCATCTTTCTTTTACGCTTCACCAATGTCCATATTTCTACCCATGACATTTCTACTACTAATCTCTCTGCCCTTTGGTCTCCTGTCCCTCTAGAGACTCACTGGACCTTGATTTTTTTTGTTTAGAATAAGCATGACCGAAAAAACAAACAAAAAAAAACATGGCTATCGAATGGATGTCGTATGAGTCATTGCTCCTCGCCTCTTAGATAAGCTCGAAATGTCTACTGTACACATAACCATGAAATTGAACAGTTCGTCTCTAAACATTCCGGCTTATTGTGTTTTTTCTAATAACATTCTTTTGTTTTCAGTGTCTTTTTTCATCTCTGCTGTTTTCGAAAATGATAAACTCTGTGGCACCTTCTTGGTTACTCCTGAAACATCGGAATATTGCATATACAGGTTTCCATCTCACCCAACCCTGATCGCCGAAACTACTCCCATAAAACTTCTCTCTTGTTCCCCTTTTTGGGGGGAACTGTCAACCAAATCTGTCACCATAGGTTTCTTTAGTTTTCAAATTAGCCTGGCTGTCGGTCGGGCTGGTTCTGTATGTAAGAAGGTAGGTTGAGGCCAAACCAATGGAGCTAGAAGGCTGAAAAGTTCATGCTTTACTCCTTATGATTCTTTAAAAGAATTGTTTTTGGAAATCTTTTCAATAATGTTTTTTTTGTGGGGGTTCTTTTTTAGTTGATCATTGGTTTGCGCTCGCTTATTTTTTAGTTTTGTTTTTCAATTCTGACTTTTTTAGTGATCACTGCCTAGCAAAAGACGAGGTAAATGATTTATTCATTGATCACTCTTTTTTTTCCCAATTTTTTTCAATTGATCACCCTCATCAAGACACATCAAGACGTTGGCCAAGTGACGGTTTCTATTGAGTGACTAACTAGACTTATCACTCCCTTTCTCTTACGTTAGAAAGTAAACAGCTGCAGGGAAGGGAGATTATACAGAGAAAGCCTCTAAGATAAAGAATGAGAGAGAGAGAGAGAGAGACAGAGAGGGGGATATATATATATACACACACACATATATATATATATATATATATATATATATATATATATATATATATATATATATATGGGTGCAGCTGATGTATTGCACCGGGGCCTGATGGGCCACGGGGGGGGAGGGATGGGAGACTCAAAAAGGGCCCCGATGTTGAGCTTCCTCGTCGATACAATTTATTCAGTAATTAAATAAGTTGATTCCATCGTTTGCCAATGGGTAAATTTAGTATGGCGTGCTAAAAGTGTTATAGAAGATGAAAATAGGATGGCTAACGGGTGAGGGTGTTTGTATAGTGAGTGTGCGAGGGAGACAGGACAGCTTCACACCGTCCTATAAAATTTAACAAATGCACCCCCCCTATAGTCACCTACGGAGCTGGAACATGGCATCTAACCAAAATATTGGCCCTCCAACTGAGAACCATGCAACGTGCACGGGAAAGAATCACTCTCAACATCACAACATATTTTAGAATACTTTTTTGACTAAGTTTTAGATTTTTTTTAAATCTGAATCTAGATGCCTTCGGTTGCGTCTACAGGTAAGATGTTTCTCCTTCGTTGCAAACGCAGTTCTCCTCGAAAAAAAATTATCTTTCAATTTAGCACCTAAAATTGGAAGAAAAAATTATTTCCTCTAAAAGAATTGGTTTTGTAAAGAAACAAATCTTTACAAAAAAAAAAAAAATCAATAGTATGTGCGGCCAGACAGACACTGTTTTAGAAAGCTTTACCCCTTAATCTGCATGGCAAAATCGCAGGAAAAAAAGACAGAAATATCCGTAGCAAAGGTGAAGAAATTTTCAACAAAGATAACAATAAATTTTCAAGAACTGCCCACTTTTGAATGTATAGGTTTCCAGTGATAAGATGAGAAGAAAAAAGTGACATTTTTTAAAACTTCTATTCTTGGTTTTATTTTCATTTATCTGGGCAATTTTTCACCGAGCATTTTCTTGTTTATAGCTTAATGTTTAATCCCTCCGATATTTCATTCATTTTAAGAAGGAAAGAAATAAAATAAATTTGAACTCATTTCGAAGATAAGATTTATATGTTAACCATGATTTTGATTTTAATTTTGACTTTTTTTTTTTATAAAGAGTTTAGGTTGAAAGAAAAAAACAGTTGGAAAAAGTCATCCTACACTGTCACTAAAACTGTCAACATTGGTTTCTTCAGTTTTTAATTTAGTCTGGGTCGCTATGTATGTATGTATGTATGTATGTATGTATGTGGGTTTGAACGTATGTACCATGCGTACACCAATGGAGCCAGAGGGCTGAAAACTTCGACATTTATTCTTTATCATGTCTGGAAAAAAATTTCTTAATGTTTATCAAAAATAGATTTTTTACGAGGGTTCAATTTACAATCTAAATTTATGCTTATTTTATTACTAGTTTGTGTCCGGTATTGTTCAGGCTTGTTTTGTTTTGTTTTTTAATCTTCAAACCAGACTGTTTATCTTTGTGATCACCGCCCAATAATGGGCGAAAGATGTAATTTATTCATTCATTCCCCTTTTTTTCTAATTTGTTTAATTGATCATCCTCACCGTAAAATGCTACTTGTTCGTTATTTTATAAAAAATTTAGACGTTTTTTTAGTGATCACTGCTTAATAAAAGGCGAAAGAGGCATATTTTAATTGATCATACCATTTTTTCAATTATTTTTGTTGATCGCGCTCAGCTCAGCATGCTGCCAAAATGCATTGGTCTCGTGACGGTTTCTATTGAGTGACCAACCAGACCTGTTTTATTCATAGGCTGTTTTTTTTTTAATAAAAAATATTACTGCAACTTCTTTCAATGCCTTTATTCTATTTATTTTTTTTATGTCTATTTAGTTTTTTGCTGGATTTAAAAAAATGATTCGTACTTTTCTCTCTTCAAAATCAAGTTGATTAAAGTAATCCTTCATATTCTATTCCCACCAGAAACTTAACAAACGATATTCTTCCGCTGGGGTGGAGAAGCAGCTCCGGTACGAAACGAAAATTGTGGTGTCAATTTCGATGGAAGACAAACATTTTTATTTTTAAAGTGAGTTCTTGAAAACCTTTGTTTTAATCATTTATCTGTACTAGGGGCACAACTTAGCGATCGTGGTCCCGATTAGAATTCAGCTGATGTATGAAGTAGTGAAACAATGGTAGACGCTGGGAAATAAATGGCGATTTTTATTCATTTATTTGTTTAAAAAAACGGATTGATAAATAACACCAACATTCAAATAAACACCTTTCTTCAAAATTTGCAATTCATCCTTAAGGATGGAAAATCCTTTTCTTGCTTAACAATATTGTTTTATTTCATAACTTGACACTTTTATCTTCGTAGAAATGAAATATCGTTCAATCCGAGAGGATATTTTTTCTTCATTGAGAATGTTTTTGTTTTTTGTTTTGTTTTTTTTTTAAATAGGAAGTTGGACTCGAGACAGAAAATCCATAAGATTTTCTCGAAAAATATCTTTCCCGTAGGAGAAATCATTCAAAATTGAATATATCTCAATTTTTTATTGAAATCGGCCCATGAGCATATTACGGTGGAATTTTGAAATCTCTATGAAAATCAGGCTCACATTTCCACAGGTTCACGAACGAAAACATAAGTTTTCAAACCCAGTTCTCTCTTGTTTCGTATTGTCTACAGAAAAATATTCAGTTCATTATTTCCTACAATCTTTCTTCTATTAATAACACAAAGATTATGACGATACAATTTTCAGGTTTCTCGTGACAGACGTTCTAATCGACAAATGTCTCTTTTTGCCATTAGTCCATGGGAATGGCTATTTACATAGTGACATTAGCTTCTTGATATATGATCACCCATTAATGAAATCCGTTTATTTACTTAGTTATCTTTTTTCTGTTGGTTTCAAGATACGATAAGCTATGAATTAACTAATCCTGCTCAAGTTTAACGATAAAAATGGCTATTCCGCTGCTTATAACTAAACTGACAACATATGGGAAATTTGGTATATTTTGGCGGGGTGGATGCTGAAGGGGGTTTACGATCATGGTTCTATCACATTGGTTAGTGTTAGTAAGCTGGGGTTGGTTTTATGACTTATCTTTTTTTTATAACAAAAGATTTTGTTTTAAGGAGCGGGCGAAACGATTACACAAAACAAGCGTTAAGCTGGACGTCTGGCTACCCTAATTATGGAACAAAAGAAGCAATAAAGATCTTTGGAAATATACGGATGTTCCTCAAAAGTTAATTAAAATAACAATGTACCAAAAAAAGATTATTCAATTCAAAGTCAAAGAAGAAACAATTCATTTCAAGTCAACCAGAAGTGACCATTTCGTAGCCAACCGCATTTTTATCCACTTCATAGCTAATCGTATCAAGAACCTGTCAAAGCAAAAATCACTTGATATCCTTTGACTCAAAGCCCTTTCAGCCCCATAAAAGGGTTAAGACAATACATATTTTATTTTTCTTTATTCCAATCGGGACCACCATTGCTGGGTTGTGCAAAACTAGGGTTGTAAATTTTTGCTTCGTTATCATTTTTGCTTTTCATTTTTTCCTTTGGCAATCTTTCGGTAACGGGACCATGTCGTCCTCAGCATTTCAAACCATTGGCGAAATTTGCCACGGAATATATGCGTAAATTTCTTATGCTTCTTAGAAAACTTTGTTTTTTCCCAATTCCTTTCAGCATGAAGATTGTTTGTTTATTTACACACTCACACACACACACACACGCACACACACACACACACACACATATATATATATATATATATATATATATGTATCGATAGATGTGTTAAAAACATTTGAAGCATACGTGTAAAAGGTTTTATCAGAATCAAATGGGTTAAACAAGAAAACTCTGTTCAAAGCATGCCGCGTTGTATATACAATTTTGATATCATTTGGCAACATTTGTTTTATGTGTTAAAAAATATTTATAACATAAAATATCTTTTCCAAGTAACTATTCTTGTTAATCGCCTTTAAAACGTTGGAAACAAAAATGAATAATCATTGCATCAAAGATAAGAGAAAAATTGCGTCCGAAATGCAATGTAATTCATTGACAAAGGAAAAAGTCTATCTATCAATCTATCTACCTATCTATCTATATAACTAATGTATAAACTTTTATATATATATATATATATATATATATATATATATATATATATATATATATATTATATTTATATATATATATATATATACATATACATATAATAATAATTTAATAATTGTGTCATCCACGGACAGCTGTTTCGTCGTAGTACAACTCTTCAGTGTGGCTACAGACTACCCATTATCTCTATTCCTAAGTTGGAAGAGCATCATATATATATATATATATATATATATATATATATATATATAAGTGTATGCATTAGTTATAAACAATGTTTAAGCTACTTTCTTTCTTTTTTTCTTTCTTTCTTGCATTCTATTTATCATCTCGAGAATTGATTTTTAAAATGGTATATAAAGTCGCAGTGTGACGTGAAAAAAAAAGGAAGTCTTTCTTCCTCTAGCTTATGCTCCCCTTCCCTTTTATTAAGATAATAGATTTCTTTCGTTGTTAGGAACGCTGTCCATTTTTTCCTTTAACCGATTCAAATCTGGTCTTAACACGACGCATCCCCCGTTCTTAGAACTGTCGAAATTTTAGACGTGTATATATATAAATCTGACCATTAAATAATTTCATTGGTCACTTTTTATATTCAAAAGTAACATTAATGTAACGATACACGTATAAGTTGATATAAACTGCTCCCTTTTCTAATATTTTTCTATGCTTTCAATACAAATACACTTGTTCTTAAAAGCAGGATAAATTTACTCGAGTGATCTTCCGTAGCAAATATCGCCGTTGGTTCCAACTGCTGAAAACGACATGAGTCCCTCTTCCAAAATATTACCTCTTTAGACTCTGTCAAACAAAACTGTCACCCTAACTGTTACAACATGGTACTTCAGTTTCCACTCCATTCTGCATATGTATGTATGTATGTATGGAGGTTGGTAGGTAAGTAGATAGGTATATATCTATGTATGTATCTGGATGCCACTGATCAACCTATAAGTCTGAAGATGTGCATTGGTACTCCACTGGACCTCCTCTGAAAAGGTTTTTTTTTTCTAATTCCTACTCCCCAATAAGTTTTTTGGGGGGGAGTTAAATCTGCAATGGATGTTTGAACTAAATTGGTCATCATTTTATGCCTGATTGTTTTTTTGTTGGAAGTTCAGCCCTTCAGTTACTGCTGCCAAACAAAAAGTGAGAGAAGAATCTTATTCATTGATCACCCCCATTTTTCATTTTTTTTATTGAAAATTAAGGTGTTTTTAGTGATCATTGCCCACCTAATGTTGTAAGAAGTATTTTATTCATTCATCATCGCTTTTTCGATTTTTTCAAGAATTGATCACCCTCAACTCAGCATGCTGCCAAAAGTCGATGGTCATGTGACGGTTTCTATTGCATGGTTAACCAGACCTGTCTTTTTATTTCTGTCTTGATCCATAAGTGAAGAAGCTCTCCGTGAGTCAACTGCCAAAGCTACTTTACCAAAAATAATATCCCTTAGGCATTGTTGTCTTTCAAAACTCCACGGCCTTCTCCAGACTTATCCATTCTCCTGCCAATGTCCATCTCCTGATTGTTGAACGATTGTGATTAATGGTCATTGCAATGATAATGTTCTTGGTTGCCAGATAGTCGGAGACGTTTCTGACCAGAAACACGCAAGAAAATGGCCAAATGCCGAAATTGTTTATGAAAGCAATTATTTCATTATTATTTCTAGATGAAGTTTTGTAAATCCTATTTGTAAAATCATTATCAATTTTTGAAAATCATTATCCTATTTACTGTAATCTTGATTTTCCAGTTGCTTCGTTTATCACAACATTGCAGCGACGGCCTGGATAAAAGTTGCGATTAGAGAGCAACAGAAATTATAAAGATGGAGGAGAAAAGTAGTATTAGAAGAAATGAAAATGATGATTGTTTATGAATAATTGCAATACTCAAATATGCAGAATTTTTTTTTTAATTATCAAAAATATTATTTCGACGAAGTCAAAATGGCCAAAAAATTGTTTGGCCAAATCAAAAAAGTTCATAATAGTAAGAATGGCCAGATTCATCAAATCATGTCATGAAATAGCCAAAATGGCTACCCTTACAACAACAAAACCTTATTTTATCTCTACTTATCCATAGACCTCCAATTCTTTTATTAGTCGCCTTGTTTCCCACCCCCCTTGCAAATTGATAAAATGCCTCAATAGTCTTTTTCTCGAAATTCTTCATTCATTGTTATCAATTATTTATAAACTAAAATATCTACCAATTTTTTTTCAATTGGAATATACTCACTTGTTTTGGATGATATAAGCTTTTGTCTCTTCTGGACATCCATATTTCACTACCCCAAAAAGTTCTTTTTAAGTAGGCTCTCATCACTTATAGGTAAGAAAAAGTGACCTAGTGTTCACTTGACCATTGAACTAAATTGAAAGGTAACAATTCTCACTGAGAGTAAATGTATTTCTCACTAAATTTCAAGTGAAAATTTCCTAATTATCAAATTGACTGATTCGAATCGTATCCTAATTTTAAGAACTGCAACCTCATTTTGGGAAGATTTATAATTACAGAGTTCAAAGTTTCTGTCAACCGACGCAATTATGGCGTCATAGAAGTAATTTTATATGACAAAAATGAAGGAGAACAATAGAAAAAAAGCGTCCCCTCCAACAATCGATCTTTCACTTCATGTACAGAATTCGATCATACGGATTTTGTACGAAAATTTAAAAGGTACCTGTCACCAGTCTTACTTCTCAACAAAAATATAGCGGGACATGTTTGGAACGTTGCAAAACGAATGACACTGGCTAATATATATATATATATATATATATATATATATATATATATATATATATATATATATATTATCTTGAAATTCTATTTGGAATGATCCTGTTATCACGTGGTAAATGCATCATTTGGCCAAGACAACGTAAATAGAATAAACAATGATATAATTGTCTGCATTGAAAGAAACAATAGAGTAGATATAGGCTGTGAATGAAAAAAAAAGATGAGAATTTGGAGTTAAAGCAGTTATATGGGTCTTTGATTCACCGGCGAATGTTTAACTCAACGGTAAGAGCAACACTACGTTGAAGTGGTTACGATCACAGGTTCGATTTTGTTTAGCAACCCCATTTTCTCTGTTTATTCCATTCACCTTGTTAAGGCCAAATGGTACATTCATCGTGTAATAACATGAGATAATTTCAAATACAGTTTCAAAATAATATAACGCAATTTATACTTATTTCTGTCGGATCATACATCCATTTCTTGGTTTCATTTATGTATGTATATATACATATATATCACTATAACAATAGAAAATCGGAGAAAAACAGTCTAAACACTGCTCTAAGTATGCTGACATATCTGAACGTTTAGAGATAATTTTAAAATATTTGCTTTTAAATTTATTATAGGTGATAGAAATTGAATTTATGCGAATCACTTGACGCCATATTTTTTATTTGAATGGTACTTTTTATTATATAATGAAGTGTTTGGTTAATGTGAGTAATTGTATGGTGACTAAGACCCGATGGCGGAAGTGTAGGGTGGGGATGAATATCAATATTTTGAACATCTTACATTCATCATCATCACCATCAGTCTTTTAGCGTCCGGACATAGCGAAGACATTTAGCGTGGACAAAGAGATTCTACTTCCTTGACTTGTCTACTTCGTCACGCCATCTCATATTTCGCTGGTCACATTTTCGCATATGATCTCTTGGATCCACGTTGAAAATTGTGATATCCATTGGTTGTCAGACATTCTTGTAACATAGCCAACCCATTGCCAATTGATTTTTTTAATGGATCCTATAATATCTCAGACTCCTGTATTTCCTCTAATGTACTGTGTTGTGCTGTGACCTCTCTTGTACAAGTTGCATGGTTCTAGCTTGAGGGCTAATTTTTGGTTAGATTCCATGTTTCAGCTCCAGAGGGACTATCGGGAAGATGCATTGGTTGTATACCTTTCTTTTTAGGACTAGAGGGATTTTCTTGTTCTTGAAGGTTGAGCTTGCTCTACCGAAAGCTTGCCGACCTAGCGTGATTCTTCGCTCGATTTCTTGTTCTTTCGAGGATTTTATGGAGAATCGTTGTCCGAGATAGATGAGGTTAACCTCCCCCAGCTGACCATTTTCAATTCTGACCGTTGTGTCTTTATCGTCCTTTACGTGCTCTTTGCATATGACATTCGTTTTACTGAAGTTTTTGTGAAGGCTCACTGCTTGCTTGATTCATTTAGTTCGTCTAACATCCTATGGAGGTCATGAAGGTTCTCAGTAAAAAGGGCGATGTCGTCAGAAAATCTGAGGTTACCTAGGTTTACGTTGTCTATTCCGATTCTTTTATTCTTTAAGTCTAGGTTTTCGGAAGGTTACCTTGAGGCAGGCTATAAAGAGTTTGAGTCAGCTGGTATCACCTTGTCTTACCTGGTTTTTTGAGCTGAAAGGCTCCAGTCTTTATGTAGCCTGATAATTACTGTTGGCATATACTGAGTTTACGTTTTTTTATTGAGTCGAAGGCTACAAATGCTACAGTGAGTGACATTTTTTATTCGCTGCTTAGTCTGCAATTAAATTATATATTTTTGTTAAAGTCATATATATTTTAATTTCTCTCTCTTTTTCTCTTTCTTTTCTCTTTCTCTGTCTTTCTCATTGGTCTCTCTCTCTCTCTCTCTCTCTCTCTCTCTCTCTCTCTCTCTCTCTCTCTCTCTCTCTCTCTCTGAAGAATTCGATCTTTCAAGCACTGCCAAAAATTTTCAATTGAATCCGTCAGGAGATTGGCTAGGCCCCTCAGGCAATCTTACATTCTTCTGAAAAAACCATTCGCATAGGCGCACCCATCTTTTTTTTTTACATATATTTTTCGTGGTGTGCGACGTGAAAGAAGATTTAGGTATTACCAAAGTTCTTCGATTTCAGAAGTTCATTTTTTTCATTAGACCAAAGAGTATTCTTCAGAAAATAATTAGGCTTCTCAATATGTTCGCAAAGGAACTTCCTTTTAAGGATTTTGTTGGTGTTTTCCGTGGGACATGAGATTTTAAACTAATCCTATGCAATTCATTACGAATAGTTCTTTCAGCAACCGATGTTTCAGCTGCTCTTAGATAATCTTGGATCTCCTTGCAAGTAACCATTGGATTCACTGACTTTTCTCAGCAATTCTCGAATTGCTCTTGAAGACATTTCTCGTGGAGTACGATTTGAAGGAAGTTTTCTGATCGTACCAAATTTCTTCCACTTCAGAATAATCCGATGGTACTGACAGGGACATCTGAGATCTTGACAATGGTCCTGTTGCTCACACCTTCATTAGTTGTCTAATTACTTCATCCCTTTGTTCGGTTGAAAGCGCTTTTCCTTTAACCAAAAGAAGGTGAAGTTGTGAATGATGACTGCGATGGCATCCTCCCCTAGTGACGTTTTACTGGAAGATTCCAAAAGATGATATACAGGCACAGAAAGATCTAGACCTGCATTCCTTCTTTTTAAAAAAAACATGTTTTTTTTTTTAAATAGTGTCTGAATACTTTTTCAGCGATTACTTTTGTGTATATTTTATTTTGCACCGAATGTTTGTTTCCTTATTAATTGTTTATTTTATATCAAATTACATCACCTGTACAAATTTATAGAGATTGTTAGCATCGGAGTTTCATTAAATGGATATTTTGCAAATGTCCATAAACTTTTTTTCCTCCCAATTTACGTTTTATCCAGATCATATATGAGCAAAGCATAGTTTTGTTTTCCTTAGTTGATATCCAGTAACAATCACGCTTACTTTTTATCATTTTGTTATTTTTTTTATTCAGAATTTTTTTAGTGATCACTGCCCAACAAAAGGCCATAGAAGTAACTTATTCATTGATCACCCTTGATCATATGACAGTTTCTATTAAATGACTTACCTGACCTGTACCCTTTCTTTTTCAAATTCCATTTTTTTTTTCTGGTATCATTTCTCTACCTTTTACTTCACAATGAGCCTTGCACCAAACAAAACCATCCTTCAGTTATAACCAGCCCTGGAGCAACCTTTAAGCAAAATACGCACTTGCCTAGGGCGTCAAAATAGGAGGGGCCACCACAGGTTTATTGCAATTCATTTCCACGTTGAACAATCAAATTTTTTTATAGTTTTTATCATGAAATCTTAAATTCGAAATTTGGTTTTTCTCTCTTCTATCTAGAGTTAATTCAAACTTTCTAAAGATCCAATCATCCACATAGATATCGTAGTAGAAAATTTATCATGCTATCACAAGTTCCGTAAGTAAAGATTTGGTTTAGTGAAATGGTAAATTTTTGTGGGGAAATGTATTTTTCCCTAACGATTTTGATGTTTTAATTGAATATAACCTTCATTTCATCAGGAATGTTTCATTTAAAAAAAGATTGTTAGTTAAGCAATAGGAGGGTTGAAATAGGGTGCACAATTTTTACACAGTGCTTAGGGCATCAAACGGCTTTAATCCTGCCCTGGTTACAGCAGCTTTCCATTAGAGAGATATCCATCTGAACAAACGTTCGGAACATTTTATGAGCTAATAATCTACAACGGATTTAATACTTACAGATGCAATTACAACTGCTCCTCAGCGTGGCCAATAGATAAGAAAACTTTCGTCATAAGACGATTAGAGAAAAATAAGTAAATTAAGTCAAAGATAATAAATGTGGATTTAAAAGAATGTTCAAATTTGAAAATGTTTCAAGAATGCTATGATATTTTTTGTTTTTATTTCAAATAAATGTGTTTAAAACTGGTAATTAGAAATCGTCAACCAAGGCTGTCACCAGAACGGTCAACATAGGTCCAACAATGTTGCCAATATAGCGCTGCTATAGCTAAATTTTTGTGCTTTTTCAAGCAATTGCGTCTTTTTTCTAGCCATTTTTAGATAAATAAATATTTTTTAGTTATTACAAAATGGCCATAAAAAGGGTATCAGTGATTATTAGCGGGGTCGATTTAGCGCGAAATTCTGTTTAAATCAACACTGGTCTGGCTGGCGAGCTGGTTGGGTGGCTATGTATGTATGTATGTATGTATGTATGTATGTATGTATGTATGTATGTATGTATGTATGTACCACGTACACAGGCTGCACCAATGGAGCAAGAGGACTGAAAATTTAAATATTTATCCCTTGACATATCTAGAAAAAAAGAACTTTTTCCTGTTTATAAATTCCTCCTCTATATTTTTTTAGTGGGGGATTCAATTTGCAATGTAAGTTTATGCTAAATAAATCTCTTAGCATTTACAGTAGTTATTAGAAAATCCATGCTTTTTTCAGTGATCACTTCCCAACAAAATGCTAGTGAAGTTACTTATTCATCTTTTCTATTATTCACCCCAACACAGCATGCTGCTAAAAGAAGTGGGTTTCATGACAGTTTCTACTGAGTAACTAATCAGACCTGTCTTTGTTTTTTCTTGTCTGTTTTTCTCATCAATAAAGGCATATGTTTTTAGCCATTGTGCAATTCGTCTCGATGGAACTCTGTTGAAATTATTAGATGCAAAAGGCTTTCATAAATATTGGCAGCTTTTCAGTCTTCTCGTCTTCATGTAGACACTGGTTTACCCGTCCCGTCAAAATTGATGGCATAAATGAAATATGTGGATACACATTGCATTTTATAGACGTGGTTAATAGAGATTGGCATTACAGTGAGATTGGAGAATACAGTTCTCTTGTCAACAAATGTATTTTTAAAATGATTTTTTGTTTTTATATTTATCACTTTTTATTTATTTTTTGTATTGTTCTTTAAATTCAGAATTTGTATCACGTCATTAGAATATAAATCAAAATTTAGATTGTTACGTCAGTTACACGAAGTAAATTATAGTTTAATATGTCAGTTACATCCCTTAGCGTGACAGAAGACATCAGCATTTTGGTAGTCATTTCAGAATCAGATTACACAATAAGACTGGCTGCAGTACAAAGCTCACGCCTGTGTCTTTTCTGACTGAGGATGATTACTGCAACATTTGTATCATATATATGATTGATAAAGAATTACAAAAATATACATTTTTTGTATGAATATATCTTATATTAGAATGAAATAAGCCTGTGCGTATCTCTATGATAATTTTTCGTTAATATCTAAGACTTGTCAATCTTGCTCAATCAATAAGACATTATCCTGGTAATCAGTTGATCGTGAATTCAATTCATGGACCTATCTGATCTGATTACATTTCTTGATTCTATAGAACAAGTTAGTTCCAGTTTTATAGGGGCTATAAATGTCGGAGGTTGGACGGAAAGGTTCATTAGGAAAAATGCATAAAATTAAGTAAAAATTTTAATTTCATAACTATTAGAGATACAGACCTGATATTTGGGATTTCTCCATACGTTTGCTATAGGAGCACCTCTAATTTCTTTCAAGGGAATCAGCGGGGGAAAGTTCCCCAAATTGGGTGAATGGATATTGAATGACTCGATGCTAGCATCGCAAGCTAGTTAACCATTACTACACGAGAGATTCCAAGGAATCGCTCAAATGTCCGGGGATTTCACAAAATCACTATCTTCACGATATTTGAGTAACAAAGATAGAATTTCAAAATGTTGAGTATCACCCATCACCCCTACCAGTGGATCATCCCGATGTCGCGTAGAGATTGAGGCAGAGGGGATTTTATTCCAACCTATCGTATGGACAATATTCCTTCCTCAGGGGAACTGAAAAATCACTCGACTGTGTGTCGTATTCGTAATGCGACCCACATACTGTGTTGACGATTGAACTGACTTTGTACCTGTTAACATTTTATATAACGACGAACTTGTTGCCCTAAACCAATATTAAACCCAATATACAGCGGAATACACTGTTTCAGGCGGAATACAACAAGAAATTAGCTTACAGGTATGGTGTCTCGTCTCTTAAGGGAAATGACAAGTTCCACAATCTTACTGTTACGCATATATCTTGAAATGTTTTATATGAATTTTCAATGTTCATAATTGAAATTAAATATTTGGTAGTTCAGAAAATAATGGCTGAATCTAAATACCAACCTTTAGTTTCGTCCTACAACATGAGTATAGTTTACAAATAAAAGACTTGACTAGCCCTTAAACTCTTTATTTGATGAACCTGTAGTTCCAGATTATGTGGCCGAAAGACAAATTGTCTCAAACAGCTCTCTGGATATCTTTTTTTTACTATCAAATGGCGGTGTAAATTACACGTCGTTGTTTTATTGAAAATAAGAAAGAATTTTTCTTGTTTAACGAAAACTATTGACAACTAAAATCCGGCAAAATTTCCCGAATAACCTAATACAACTCTTTTCTCATTGATTTCCAATGTACGGCATATAGTCTGAAGGCCGAAATATGCCGAAACATTTTTTCAAAGACTATAATTCTTTATTGCGTATTTTCTGAACGCTATAATAAACTGCCTTTTCTCTAGATATTAGAATTTTTTTTTAATGAATTAATCAATATTTTAATAAAATAAATCTTGAAGATTAAAGTTAATTTAATAATATATTTCCCGGATTTTTTTTTCATATATTCGGAGAATATAGTTATTTCTAGTTTTTTTTAAGAGTATTTTCTATTCAGCTTTAGAAGTAATTTTGGAGAAGCAGTTAGCTTCTCTACCCTTGCTAGATCTTCACATAAGAAAAGAACCAGCCCATCTATGATCTGACTTTCTGGCTTGTTACTTGACTTCCACTTTGTGAATGGAATCTGGGTTTCTTAAATATCCCACGATGGACACGAGATCCAAGTATGAGACTAGATGAATATCCAGCCTTTTTCCTCATTTCAGGCATCTTTATGATTTCCCGCCTTGGCGAACATCTTCATCATCACCAGACTCTTAACATTTATCATTACGAAACTTTCCCCAAAATTCGCAAGACCACTCGATCATGGATACCACAGAGGCAGTACTTAATGAACTTGTCTGAATTATCATGCCATTTCGCATATGATCTCTGTGGATCCCTGTTGAAAGTTTTGATGCCCTGTGATTGTCTGACATTCTTGCAACATGACCAGCCTACTTCCATTAGAGTTTTGTTTTTATATCTCTGACTTTTAATTCACTAATATAATGCACCGTCTTGTGTTCCATCCATATGATGTTCAGCATGATTGTCTTCTGTGTATGTTGCATGGTTTTCAGTTTGAGGGTCTGTCTTTTGAATGAGTTCCATTTTCAGTTCCATAGGTGACTATCGGGAGGATGCATTGGTTGTAAAACTTTCTTTTTTTGAAGCAAACGGGGTTCTTGTAGATGAACACATGCATCATAAGTCCATAGTTTAACTTATGGTATTACAATCATGTGATTATTTCTTCAGCTTTTTAAGTTGGCTGGCTGTGTATCGTGTGTTTATACGCTATCAGTGAAGCTAGAGTGGTGAAGATTCAAACATTTACATTGTATGTCTAGAAAAACAGTTTTTCAAAACATTCCGTTGTAGTAAGGGGTTCAATTCACAATGTATGTTTATGCTAAATTGGTCCCCTAGTTTGTGTCTGGCTATGTTCATGATTGTTTTTTGAAAATTCAGACTTCTCAGTGAACTTACAAAAGGCAAAAGAAGTTACTTATTCATCGACCAGATCTTATTCCAACCTTTCAATTGATCACCCCAACACAGCACGCTGCCAAAAGATATTGGTCACTTGACATTTTCTATTGAGTGACTAACCAAACCTGCGCATCATATAATTTTTCAAAACGAATATTAGAATAGGTCTGGTTAGTCATTCTATAGAAATCGTCATGTGACCAATGTCCTTTTGCTCTATGTCATGTTAGGGGTGATGAATCAAAAAATTGGAATAAGGGTTGATCATTGAATAGGTTACTTCTCTGACCTTTTGTTGGGCAGTGACTGCTAAGTCTGAATTCGCAAAAAATCAAGCCAGCCAAAATTAGAGACCAATTAAGCATAAGATTACATTGTATATTGACCATTTCCCCCCCCCCCTATAAATACTAAGGAAAGGGAATTTGGGAAAAAATGTTTTCTCTTCGACGTAATAAGCAGTAAATCTTCAAAATTTCGGCCTCTTGCTAAACTGGTGTGGTTTATACCCATGATATATTCATAAGCAGCCAGACTGCCCTCAAAACTGAAAAAAAACCCATGTTGATAGTTTTGGTGACAGTTTTAGATGAGGATTTCTAAAACAGTTCAAAGAATGTCAATAAATATAAGTAATTTACTTTGGTGAGAGACACTCAATAACTGTTCCCGTAGAGTCAGGAGCCATATGATCAAAATTCAGAGGTAATTAATAATTTTCCCCCAACAAGGGTTGCCTGACGTCTTTAGCTGTACAAGACTAGATTTGTATCAGTTTCGGACCATATTAGGTAGTTACCGTATCAAAATAATCAAATAACTTGAAATTCATCATCAGATTGTGAGCTTGGAAAGATAGACGAAAATATCAATACTTCGCATAAATGAATCACCGTAGCCCATTCGTGTACCATAACTAATAATAAGAAAAAAATGTATTACATTATCAAAAAAAGGAAAAATCATTTGCAATACCAGCACAAGATTTTGGCACTGTTGCTCCAAAAAGACCAAAAAAAAAACACTTTTTTGAAAAAGGAAAAAAAACGTTTTTAGATGATGCTTAGTGGTGTACTCATGGACATTTTCAAGGTTGTAGCCCTCAAAATGTGACCAGGAGCGCCTGGTGATACACACCATTTACACTGCTGCAGTGATTCAATACATATTTTTGATCCATTGTTCATATATATATATATATATATATATATATTTACACTGTATCATTTATGTGAAGGGATTATCTTTTGTAAATATCTCTTTAGTACAAAATCTTCATTTTTAGAACCAAATAGTTTTGTTCGGTATCAAATTGCAACTCTGCCCCTAACACTAAATAGACGCTTGCAAAGACTTTTACTTGAATAGTTCAGTTTATTCCAGTAGGTTACTTGTGGCGCATGGGGTCACTACCACACCACACCAATGGATCTGGCCCTGGGCTTTATTTCTGCTGGGCCTGATATCATTCCACCCGCCTTGGTCTCCCAACTCTTCTCTTACCCCATGGATGCTATTCCAGTGTCTGCCTTGTGGCATTATCAGCTGGCTTACACAGGGTGTGTCCAACTTACACACCCCTCCCCACTTTCACTTCTTCCTCTTCTGGATGATGAGGCAGTTGTTGATTCTCTCCCACAAGTTGATGTCCGGAATCTTCTCAGGCGATCTGATATTCAAGATGTGTCATAGGCATCTGTTGACGGAAGGCTGGACCTTGCTTCCACCAGCGTGCATCCTAACCAGCCCAGGATTAGCCATTAAGCGAAATGAGCACATGCTTGGGGTATCAAAAGAGAAGGGGGCACCTCAGGTTTCTTGCTGTTTCCCTGCATTCAATTATCAAAAGTTGTTTGAATTAACACGAAAGTTTAAATTCAAAATTTAATTCTTCCCTTATATACAGAGTCGATTCAAACATTCAAATGATTCAATTGTTATTTCTATTATTACTCGGACCATCTTGGATGTTCCGAATAGAAATAATGATAATACCTCATCTCAAAAATTCAGAGATTCAATTGTTCACACAAATACTATTGTAGAAAGCTGGTTATTACGCAAGCACAAGTTTTGTTGGTAAAGATTTGGTTTCATGAAATACGTTTTAGCTGTAACTCTTCATTTACAAACTAAAGCCATTCTTACAAAAACTGAATGAAAATCAACTGTCGGAGGAGGTTAATGTAAAAAAAAAAAATTCCCAGCTCTGTCCCAAATATCAAACAGTTCTTTCTTAGTTCGTGGCCCACCCTTCAACAAAACGTTATTGGAAATCATTGAAAACTTTTGGAGATAATGTATGGATAAACAAAATTTTTGGTGACAAAATCGATTTCAGCATAATGAAACAGTATTGAATACCTCATAAAAAATTATTCTCCACGTCAGAAATAAAATACTTTATTCATAGCAGTCTGGTGTCTTATGCTTTCTCTAAGTTAGCATATTTCAATTCAATACCTCAATTCAATACCTCTGACTACAATACATCGTTTGGTAGGAGAAAATGGATAGATCTGTAAAGTTCCATAAATATATATTAGATTCATTCCTTCATAACTCTGAAATATTGCTATCAGAGGAGACTCATTTCCCTCCAATTTATATGAAGGGGATGAGCGTGGGTGTCCGAGGGTGGGGTGTAAATGCCCTCCCTCCAGACACCATTTCTCATTTACCCCGATACAAA